>BHFT01017195.1:0-66765 GCA_004320025.1 Laticauda laticaudata
ATGAATAAAATTAGGACCTTAAAGATTCAGCTGCTGTTCGAAACAGCTAATTTGCAGTTGCCAGGAATATGCTTGGTGAGGCAGTGGGTCTAACCCAACATGCTCAGCTAGTTTCCCACTCATTGCTAGGGTAGTGGTCTCTTATTCTTGCTAATAAAGCTGCTTGTCTTTTTTATTTGGATAATCCATTATCTGACTCAGCTGTGAAATAAAATCTGGCATGGGGAAATAGCGGCCAGGTTTATTCTTCTAAAGTCAGACAGAGTTCTGCTCCAAACTGTTATTTATCAACATTGGAGCAGTTCGTGTTGGGAAAAGTGGCAGCTTAATGTTCCCTGGAAAGCATGGAAACTAAAATCAGATTGTACAAAAGAAACCCCTTCCTTCCCTTCAGGAAAAGATCCTGAAGGAAGTGTCTCTGGAAGAGAGATACTTAAAGGTCAGACACACTTTGTTATTCTTCCAAGCCCTGGCAATCCACAGTTTCTGTGGCAGTTTTACAGAGTTCTTGTTGACTAAATGCAGAAGAGAGGCAACAATCCAAAAGTGAATAAAAATTCTCGAACAGAGAAGGAGAGTATGACCTGAGCTGATACATCTTTGGGGCATCTATTAAATCTATCAATGTTGCTCCCCAATTTATAATAAGCAATTTATATGGGTTTAAGAAATTGGAATAAAAAACTTTTAAAAATTGTGAGAAAAACAGTACTCTTGAAGACTGTCCCTACAGAGGAATTTTATTCTTTCAGCTTTCCATGTTTGTGTTGCTACTGAAAAGCCAGAGTGTTGGTGGGCACAGAATTGACAGAAACTCTGGTTTTCTTGACAGAAACAATGGTCCCTAATAAAACCTTTGTTTTGGTCACCCAGGTGTTTAATAGTATTACTCAATGAATTAGGATATACTGCCATACTAGTGGACTAGAGTGTGTGCACTGCTAATCATTGCCTGGGGCAACTTTCTGAACTAGAGGAAGAGGAGCAAAAAAAATTCTGCCACTTATAAAGCAGTCCTGTGAGGAAATGAAGGCAGGCTGTTTTCAAGCGCAATACTTTTCTCTCCCTGAGCAGAAATGCACAATGTAATTTGTGCAGCAAGATATGAAACTAGTTCTGTCTCTCCTAAGGCTAACAGATCTGTTTTTGCCAAAAACCCAGACACCCACTAGAGGCAGAGTTTGCTCTTGGAGTTTTGCAAACCACATCTGATAAGCCTTAGCTTTCATCAGCACAAATGCTGCATTAATTTACACAAAGCATTGCAATATCTATTATAAAAGAAATGTTTCTACTATGCATTGAATCCAACTTATTGATTTGGTTGCTGGACAAAATTGCAGTAGTCAGGACTTCTCGCAATGTACATGTTCAAATCCAGATATCTAGTCTCAAGATCTTTGGAACGACACATAAACAGAATGGCATGGGATATGCCCAATGTCAATTAAAAGGCCTATTCTGCCCCCTGCGCGAATCTAGTTTCAACATATTCATTCAAATATTTTGTAAACTGTGAACAATGTTAGTGCGGTATGTGTCTTGATGTGTGTCTGGTGTGTGTATGTCTGTGTTTGAAGATTGAGTTTATACATTGTAATCCACTAATATAATAATGGAATTTCCCCAGTCTTATCTTGCGAAGCTTTTATTTATGCATGTGATAATACACAGTCCATCAACTTCAAACAAACCAGCCACATGCAACAAAAGGAAGTACAAAAGAAAGACTTCTGAGAGGCATTAACTGATTTTCAACATTCTATTGAAAATCCTTTAAGCACAGATTTAAAAATTTATCAGTAAAGTATGATTCAGAATGTAAAAAAAGTTAAAGATTGGTATGTCAAATGGATGAAGAATTTAAATATTTAGGGAGAGGTACAAAGTTGGGAATATGAATAGAAGAGCATAAAATAATTTGAAAATTATATTTTGAATTGTCACAACATTTTTATCTTTGGTGAGGCAGAGATGGCATCACGACGACTATGGCATGTGAATCCTTGGAGGCTCTGACGCTGCCAATATCTTTTGCTCCTGGATGTCCAATTGGCATCAAACCGTCCAAAGAGGACAGTGAATGTAAGAGCGCAATCCTGAACGACCCCAGGGATACTCGGCAAACGTCCTGGTAGATCCAGGAGAAGCTGTTTTTGCAGCGGCAAGAGGCAGTCATCAAATCTGCGAAGTTGGGATACGCTCCGAAACGGGAAGAGAACGGAAAGAGAAAGTGTGCCGCTTTGGTGACAATTTTTTCTTTTACTTTAAGATTTGAAAGGACACCCTAAAGGAAAGAAAGAATCTGTAAAAGTTTTGACAGAAGTTGATTAAGCGCTATTTTAAACAAGAATGTCAAGAATTTTTTTTTATGCTGGATTTTTTATACATGATCTTATATTTTGAAAACTGGACTGATTTTTTTCCCTGTTTATTTATTCTTTTCTCCTTTTTTGATTTTATAGATATTTTTAAGCAGATATTCCCTATAGTTAATTTTTCAAATACCCTTTTTTTCTTTTTTAAATTAATTGTCTTATTCGATATTCTGCTTGCGAACAAGGAGAGGGGGAAAGTGAAAGCTAAAGAAACTTTGTTCAACACTCTAAGCTAGAGGTCTTAAGTATCCGTTTTTTTTCTACCAGACAAAGCTGAGATAAGACTTGCAGACTTTGTTCCCTCAAGACATTGCCTGGTTGATAAGATTTAGGGAAGAGTTGGAATTGATTATTAGGCAGGCTGCCGCCTTTCTGGGTTTCTTTATTAGCAGCTGGACGGTCTGCGGGTCTATCATGCACAGAAAGAACAAGGTGATATAGATGTATCGGGTTGAGAAGAGAGCATATATCAGCGAAGCTTCCGATTTCAATTAAATCAAAAGTCGCACGTGAATAAGTTTGTTTAGTATTTTACATGGTCTCAGAGGCTGTGGCTTACCCTGCCCCACATTCATTCATACTTCTTTTACCAGCTGCTTATATTCTCTGGGTTTTGACGTGGCTATGTTCTAGTGTGCTCCTTGACTATAGCTTGGATTTCGCTTTCTGGCTCTAGTTTGTAGACGCAGTGTCATGATCTATTTTTAGCCTTTTACTACACTCATTGGAGTGTGACTTACTAGCGAGCGGGCATATTAACGTCGTTTGATATGAAGGTGCTGAGAAGATACCCGTTGCAGATTTTGCTTTTCTCTATCTTTTTCTAATCACGGTGGTCCGCTTCACTTGACTATGGTCTTTTTTTTAATCTGCTGGACATAAGCCTTATGATTTTCTTTTTTTCTTATTGCCCTTCTTGAGATCTTTGTAATTGTTAGTCTAAGATTACTGGAATTGATGTGTGAGGATCTTAAATGGATAGAGGTATACCAAGAGCGCTGAGAAGAAAAAAGTCGTTTTATCCTACTTTTTCTTTTTATATTAATATACAACCATCTGGTTTTCTATCTTTTTCTCTACACTTTTCTACTATCATGGCATTGGTGAATGGAGTTTTATTTGCGACAATTGGAATTAGAAGGTCTACGAAGAGAATTTAAAAATCTTGAATTCCTCAAAATCACGTAGGAAGGTAACAACTTCCTGGTGTCTATCGAGACTATCCTAGCTTCCTCTCCTCTCCACCATCTGGAGGACAACACTCAATGAACACCGGAAAGTGTTAAAGCCAAAAAACAAGTGCAACGAAGACAAAGTTACCCCTGCAAGATGATTATGTCAAGAAGAATTCAAAATAATTCAAAATGGCAGATTTCAGAATAATGAAAGAAAGAGGATAGAGGAACATTAGAACATAAGACAGCAAGAATATTCGAACAAAAGAAACAAAGAACATTGAAACAAAGAACAGGGGGAAAACTTCGTGAAAAAGTGGAGAGCATCCAACAAAAATGATGATGAAGTATGATGAGCACAACTCAAGCAAACTTTGAGAAGACAGCAAGGTAAACAAACAAATAAGAAAGATTGAGGACGACATTGATAACAGTATTTCAACTGTGAGGTTGAACAAGATTAAAAGTGCTATGTCTAGATGGGGAGATGGACTGAGAACACGAATATGTTATCTCACGATTTCGAGGAAACCATAGATGGACAAAAAAGAAGACAAAACCTAGCCTGAGATAATGATAGGAAATACACTGGCTGAAGCATTTGATAAACAGACTCGAGGAGAAGATGGATGAGGAATAGACCAAGGTTCTAATTCGAGCTCTTTACAAGATAATGCGATGTAGAAATAGTTTACGAAGGGGCGAATCATATACAGATTTACACAACGAAAGCCAATTAAAACACAAAAACTTGCAGATTGGCCCCCAAGGAGAAGAAGAAAACAATTTGGAAAATACAAGAGAGGAGATGTGCGGTTTGTGAGAAACAAATGCCCGAAAGCAGGAGAGAGATGAGCAAGAGAATAAGTCCGGATTCTTGACCAGAATTGTCTAACTGTCTTAAAAAGAGTGAAGTTATATAGATTGGCTGATTCCAGCACTAAGGTTCAATTTTGGGTCACCATGGTTCAAGGAAAAAACGATATATAAATCCTGACTCAACTTGCAGAAAGCTGAATGAACATTTTACGAGAAATTTGTTAAAGGAGAAAGAGGCAGAAAAAAGAAATTTCACAATACTGAATTCCATAGAGGACGACACAATGAACGACTCGGGACAAGACAGAAAGGTCAGGTTAGCGCGGAAAAAGAAGGATACTACGAGATCTACCCAAGATACGTACGCAGAGCTGTTAAAACCTAACTACAAAATTTAACCCAATAGGACAGAAAAAAAATTAATTACAAATCAACATAAAGGACTTAATTAAGACTGTTAACAAGAAGGACAATTTTTTTCAATAAATTCACGAGAAAAATTAAAAATTTGCATATAAATTGTCTAGCAAGACAGTAAATTAAGAAAAAGGCAACATGAACAATTGCATTGAGACAAGCCAAAATTTAGGGAAAATTTACTTCCTTTGCATCACATATTTGCAAAAAAATGAGAGGAGCATGGTGCCATCATACATTGAAGTATTGTCCCAATTGAATTGACTGAGTATTACTGATGATGATGGCCAAGATGACTAATCGATCGGTAAATAATAGATAATACTATACACAATACCTCTGATTGCAAGTGTTACGCTCTGAATGACCAAAACAAGACTAGAATTTATAAAGAAAAATTGTCAACATTGAAAATTATTGATCTAGTCTAGCTTGATGGGGAGATTTACCAGAATTGTAGGACAATAAACTGGATTATTATCAGCACAGAAAACAACAAAGCAAAGCAGAAAGATCCTCCCAAATCCTTTTTAAAATGGTAGACAAAATAAATCTAAAGCATACATGGAGAGGAAATGCTGAAACCAAAACAATATACTTTCTAGTTCAATTAGACATGTTATCATGGTCCCAGAATAGATATGATATGGACTGTCAAACTAGAATTGTTAACCAATATTCAAGAAGCAACATTGAAACAGTACTTGGGGGATCACAATCCAATGTCAGATTAAATGAAAAGGACAAAGAAGAAAGACTAAATGGATGTCATTAAATAACTATTCTAACGGAACAAAACTTTACACAGTGGATGGTAGAAAGAACTGCTTTTTTCTTTAGAGAAAATAAACAAAGAAAGATACAGCATTCAGTAATGTAGTAGGGAGTCACATAGAATTGGCCAATCACACGAAGCTTGATAATAGAACTATCACAAGGAAAAGAAACATAATATATCAAAAGAATTAGCCCTCTTAGAGGCATTCTAAGAGGATGAGTATATAAGCGACTGCGAAAAAGAGTTACAGAAAACGCCACAGAAAAAGGAATCGAGAGTTACAAAATGGATAATAGACCAAACCAAAAATGGCTAATAAAGCATCAAAATAGGAGAAGACAAGCTAGCCATAAAAATAGCAGGTAGTTAACAGAACCGTTTGAAGATGCAAATAACCGGAGGTTGAGATGGTTAGCATTATCTAAATAAGAAAGCGAGAAAAGGATCAAGGAAGACCATTATTGCCAATTAATAGATGAACAAGGCCAAGTATTACTATTGTAGGCAATAAAGAAGAAGGAAATAGCATAGATCGCACAGACAATATTGATGAGAAGTTATTAGTATGCACTTAGAGAAATATAGATGAGCGAAAAGTTAACACAGTATCTACAAGAATGCTAATCTACTCAGAATACCTAAAGAAATTGGAAACAATGTTAGATAAGCAATATTATGATGGATGGAGCTAACTGAAGCACTCAAGAAATCAAATAACTGGAAAGTGCGCAGGACCCAGATGACTCTCCGCCAGAATTTTATAAAACATTACAAGAATCGTTGAACCTTCCATTGTTAGAAGTTATGAATGAAGTTATGTTAAAGAAGAGGATACCTAAAACATGGTAGAAAACTTATATTACACTTTATTTCATAACTTCTTAACAATGGAGGTTCAACGATTCTTGTAATGTTGTATAAAATTTTCTGGCCGGGAAGTCCATCTGGGCCTGGCGCCTTTCATATTTTTGATTCTTGAGCTGGCTTTCAGTTTAAGCTCCATCATCATTATATTGTGCTTTCTAACATTGTTTTCAATTTCTTAGGTATCTGGAAGTAGATTAGCATTCATGTAGATTACTGTTTAACTCTTTCCTCAATCAATATTCTCTGCATATATAACTTCTCATAATTGTCTCGTATGATTTCCTTCTTCTTTTTGCTACCATAGCAAACTTTGGCCTTGTTCATCTATTAATTGCCAATATTTTCCTTATTCTTTCTCCTTTCTCACATTTATATGCTAAACATCTACCTGGTTATTTGCATCTTCAAAGCGGTTTCTGTTTAACACTCTAATTTTTTTTGCTAGCTCTGTCTTTTTTCTATTAGCACCCATTTTATGTTGTTGGTTATATCCATTTTTAACTTGATATCCTTTTTCTTGCTGCGCGTTTTCTGTAAACTCTTTTTTCAAGTCCTTTTGATACTCATCACTCTAATTCCTTTAGAGCGCTAATCTTTTCCTAGTATTTCTTTTTCCTTGTTATAAGTCTATTATCAAGCCCTCTGGCATTATGCCTTCATTGTATTCCCATACATTCCTGAATTGTGATCTTACTTTTTTATTTTCTCTAAAGAAAAAAGGCAGTTTCTTTCTACATCCACTGTGTAAAGAGTCTTTTTCCGTTAGAATAGTATTATGTAACATACCATTTAGATCTTTCTTCTTGTGCCTTTTTCATTTTAATTGAAAAACCCATTGGAATTTGGTGGGGAATTTTTTTCCCGGCCAAAGTTTTAACTTTTTGTTTTTCCCCAATGGGTTTTTTGCTTTTTCCTTGAATAATTGGTTAACAATTCTGTTGACATCCATTATCATATTCTATTCTGGACCATGATAAATGTCTATTTGAATATAAAGTATATTGTTTGGTTTCACGCATTTCTTTCTCTCCATGTATCTTTTTAAGTTTATTTTGTTTCTACCATTTTAAAAAAGGATTTTAGGGGAGGATCTTTCTGCTTTGCTTTGTTGTTTTCTGTGCTGTATTTAATCCAGTTTATTGTCTACAATTCTGTTATAAAATCTCCCATCAGCATAGCATAGTCCAGTTCAATTATTTTCATGTGTAATTTTTTATAAAATTCTTCTTGTTTGTCATTCAGGGCATAAATTGCAATCAGGAATGTTTTTATATTTTATCTATTATTTCCACCATTATATTCTTCCAATCATCATCAGTATATATCTAATTTCATTGGGCACAATATCTTTAATGTATAGGACCACTCCTCTTTTTTTACATTGTGTCAAAGAAGTAAATAATTTTCCCTAATTTTTGGCTGTCTCAGCAATTGTTCATGTTGCTTTTTTAATGTGTACTTCTTGTAAGAACAAATATATCAAATTTTAAATTTCTCTTAATTTATGAAAAAAATTTTCCTTTTTTAAACAGCCTGAATTAAGTTCCATTTATGTTGATTGTAATTAATTTTTTTTCTTCCCCATGGTTAAATATTTGTAGTTAGTTTAACAGCTCTTCGTAGATCTTGGTAGATCATCTAGATTCCTCTTTTTCGCCTCTAAACTGCACCTTCTTCTTTCCCATTCGTCATTTTGGTCGTCCTCTTGGAATTCAGTTTGTGAAATTTCTTTTTCTGCCTTCTTTTCTCCTCTTAACAATTCTCGCTAAATGATTCAGCTTTCTCAATTGAGGTCAATTCTATATCTTTTTTCTTGCCCCACTGTGAACAAATAAACCTTCTGGAATCAGCTCATCCTATATAATTCACCTCTTTTTAAAGTAACAATTTGTCAAGAATCGGTATTCTCTTCTCATCTCTCTCACTTCTTCTGGGCATTTGTTTCAAAACCACAATCTCCTTATCTTTGTATTTCAATGTTTTCTCTCTTGCCACTTGCAATATTTGTGTTTTAATGGCTTTCTTTGCTAAAATTCTGCATATGAAACTCCCCTTCGTAAACTATTTCTTTCAATCGATATCTTGTAAAGACTCGATTAAACCTTGTTCTATTCCATCCATCATCTTCTCTCGGGTTGTTTCCAAAGCTTCACCAGTATTTCTATTCATTATCTCAGCTAGGTTTTGTCCCTTTTTCTTTTCCTCTATGTTTTGAAATCTGAGATAAAATTCTGATCCGTCCATCTCCCATCTCAATCATAGCACTTTTATCTTTTGTTTCGAACCACAGTTTAATCCTGTTATTCATTGTCTTCCAATCTCTTATTGTTTGTTTACCTTCTTCTTCAATCTTCTTGGAGTTTCTCATCATTACTTCCATCATCATTTGTTGGATGCTCTCACTTTTCATTCGTTTTCCCTGCTTCTTTGTTCAATGTTCTTTGTTCTTTGTTCAATATTCTCTGTTCTTTGTTCAATGTTCTACCATCCTCTTTTCCATATTCTTCTGCAATCTTGCTTTGAATATTTTGAATTCCTTGCATAATCATCTGCAGGGTCAACTTTTTTCTTGTTCTTTTTCTTGCTAACATTGTCTGTATGAGTGTTGTCCTCCAGATGGTGGAGAGGAGGAAAGCAAGAAGTTGGAAGAACCAGGAGTTTGTTAACTTCCTACTGATTTTGAGAAAATTCAAGATCTTTTTCCAAATTCTTCTAGACCTTAATCCAAATTGTGAAATAACCAATTACAATTCCAAGTAAAAAATAGTAGAAAAAAAGAAAAAAACCCAATTGGTTAATAATAATTAAAAAGAAAAAAGGAAAAAAAATTTCTCAGGGCTCTTGTATACCTTAATCCAATCGATATAATTAGATAACAATAAAAATTCAGAAGCAAAAAGAGAAAAAAGGGCATAAGCATACCCAGAAACAGATACAAAAAATAGAAAAATTAAATAAAGGTCCCAAAAAAAGGCAAAGAAGTGTAATAAAAAGGACTACAAAAAAGGGGAAAAAAAAAGATTTCTTCAGGTTCTTCAACACCTTAATCCAATTAGAGATCTCAAATATAAAAAGATTACATTTAAAAAGAAACCATAAAGAAACCAATATGAAACGGTAAAAACAAGTTCCAGAAAGCCAACAAATCCAAATAGCTATTATTGAAAAAAAAAAAAAGTAATAAACTGATGGGCAGGGGTAGCACAGCTTAGAAAAAATTGAAAAAAAAAAGCCCACACTGCACTTTCGTGTTAATGTATCCAAGGCCTCTCATTATAGCTCTCTTCTCCAAAGGCTTATTCACCTTTTCTTTTCTAAGTTTTCAACCCCACCAGACTCCCAGCTGCTAATAAGAAAACCCAGCAAGCGCACCTGCAATAAATATTCTCCAATGCTCTTCCCTCTATTCTTATCAACCAGGCAATGTCCTTGAAACAAAGTCTCAGTTCTTTCTACAGCTGATTGTCTTGGTTAGAAAAAAAAACAGGATACTTCCAAGCCTCTAGTTTAGCAGTGTTACAAATTTCTGCTTTCACTTTCCCCCCTCTCCTTTTCCAAGAGAATATAATAAGAATTTAATTAATATTTAAAAAATAACTATAAGGGAATATCTGGCTTAAAATATTATAAAATCAAAAAGGAGAAAAGAATAAATAACAAGGGGAAAAAAATCAGTCCAGTTTCAAAATATAAGATCATGTATAAAAAATCCAGCAATAAAAAAAAAATTACTTTGACATTCTTGTTTAAAATAGCTGCTTAATCACTTCTGTCAAAACTTTTACAGATTCTTTCTTTCCTTTAGGGTGTCCTTTCAAATCTTAAAGTAAAGAAAAAATTGTCACCAAAGCGGCACACTTTCTCTTTCCGTTCTCTTCCGTTTCGGAGCTATCCCAACTTCAGCAGATTTGATGACTGCCTCTTTGCCGCTGGCAAAAACAGCTTCTCCTGGATCTACCAGGGACGTTGAGATATCCCTGGGGTCGTTCAGGATGCGCTCTTCACATTCACTGTCTCTTTGGGACGGTTTAGATCCAATTGGACCATCCAGGAGCAAAGATATTGGCAGCGATCAGAGGCCTCCAAGATCACATGCCATATCGTCGTGATGCCATCTCCGCCCTCCACCAAAGATAAAATGTTGTGTACAATTCTAAATATAATTTTCAAATTATTTGATGCTCTTCTATTCATATTCCCACTTTGTACCTCTACCCTAAATATTTAAATTCTTCATCCATTTGACATACAATCTTTAACTTTTTTACATTCTGAATCATACTTTACTATAAATTTTAAACTGTGCTTAAGGATTTTCAATAGATGTTGAAATCAGTTATGCCTCTCAGAGTTCTTTCTTTTGTACTTCTTTTGTTGCTATGTGGCTGGTTTGTTTGAAGTTGATGGACTGTGTATTTCACAGCATAAATAAAAGCTTCCAAGATAAGACTGGGGAATTCATTATATATTAGTGGATTACAATGTATAAAACTCACTCTTTCAAACACAGACATACACACACAGACACACATCAAGACACATACCGCACTACATTGTTCAACAGTTTACAAATATTTGAATGACAATATGTTGAACTAGATTCCAGCAGGGGGCAGAATAGGCTTTTAATTGACATTGGGCATATCCCTCCATTCTGTTTATAGTGTCGTTTCCAAGATCTTTGAGATAGAATATCTGGATTTGACATGTACATTGGAGAAGTCCTGACTACTGCACATTTTGTGCCAAGCAACCAATCATAAGTGATTCATGGCATAGTAGAAACATTTCTTTTATAATAGATATGCAATGCTTTGTAAATTAGATCAGCATTTGTGCTGATGAAAGCTAAGGCTATCAGATGTGGTTTGCAAAACTCCAAGCAACTCTGCCATCTAGTGGGTGTCTGGGTTTTTGCAAAACAGATCTGTTAGCCTTAGGAGAGACAGAACTAGTTTCATATCTTGCTGCACAAATTACATTGTGCATTTTCTGCTCAGGGAGAGAAAGTATTGCCTTGAAAACACCTGCCTTCATTTCCTCACAGGACTGCTTTATAAGTGGCAGAATTTTTTTTGCCTCCTTCTCCCTAGTTCAGAAAGTTGCCCCAGGCAATGATTAGCAGTGCACACACTCTAGTCCACTAGTATGGCAGTATATCCTAATTCATTGAGTATTACTATTAAACATCCTGGTGACCAAAACAAAGGTTTTATAGGGACCATTGTTCTGTCAAGAAACCAGAGTTTCTGTCAATTCTGTGCCCACCAACCTCTGCTTTTCAGTAGCAACACAAACATGAAAGCATGAAAGAATAAAATTCTCTGTAGGGACAGTCTTCAAGAGTACTGTTTTTCTCACAATTTAAGTTTTTTATTCCAATTTCTTAAACCATATAAATTGCTTTATTATAAAATGGGACAACATTGATAGATTTAATAGATCCCCAAAGATGTATCAGCTCAGGTCATACTCTCCTTCCTGTTGAGAATTTTTATTCACTTTTGGATTGTTGCCTCTCTTCTGCATTTAGTCAACAAGACCTCTGTAAAACTGCCACAGAACTGTGGGATTGCAGGGCTTGGAAGAATAACAAAGTGTCTGACCTTTAGAGATCTTCTCTTCCAGAGACAGCTTCCTTCAGGATCTTTTCCCTGAAGGAAAGGAAGGGGTTCTTTTGTACAACTCTGATTTTAGTTTCATGGCTTTTCCAGGGAACATTAAGCTGCCACTTTCCCAGACACGAACTGCTCCAATGTTGATAAATAACAGTTTGGAGCAAGAACTCTGTCTGACTTTAGAAGAATAACCTGGCCGCTATTTCCCCCATCCAGCCATTTATTCACGCTGAGTCAGATAAATGGATATCCAAAGACAAGCAGCTTTATTACAGAATAAGAGACCACTACCTAGCAATGAGTGGGAAACTAGCTGAGCATGTGGTTAGACCCATCTGCCTCACCAAGCATATTCCTGGCAATGCAAATAGCTGTTCGACACAGCTGAATCATTTTAAGGTCCTATTTTATTCATCTCCAATTTTATGCTACTTTATTATTTGTTACTTAACTAAGGATAAGCAAAAAATATTTTTTGGGTTTGGATTTTAATATGAACTGATCTAATTTGTATTCCTTCATGCTGTAACTGGGAATTAATTATTTTTTATTTTTTTCATATTTATTTTCATATTTAATTGTGTGATAAAATTCTGATTTAAAAAATGACTACATGTACATGGGAGTGGAAGAGTGGATTAATAAAACTCTAAGGAAATTACACAAAATGATATATTATTTCTAATTACATATGATTGTTTCATTGTTTTAAAGTTTCAATTTCTAGTACTCCCTCTCACGCCCTTCTTTATTTAATCAGAGAATATCACAGTATAAAAATTTAGACAAAAAGTTTATGATTTTGAATACTGTAAAACAATTTGAAAATTTTATTATGTACAAATGAGGAATAAGTAATTGCTAAAATGTATGAATTTCAAAATTGGTTGTTTGAAATTTGAAACAGAACTAATGAAAGAATGTATGATGAAGTGGGCTAAATTTTTTGGTTACAATATACAAATGGAAAAAATGGAAAATATATGATATACACTATATTATAGTCATAAAGGTAATTTTTATAAAATTGTCATCAGAGAAATTGTCAAGAATGTATAATGGTGCCTCAAATTCATGTAGGAAACGCAAACAAGAAAGTATATGTGATCATGTCTGGTGGACATGTGAAAAGGCTAGAACATTTTGGATTCAATACACGCACTAATTCATGTGATGTCATGACTGGATGTCATATAGGGCAATTGTCATATAAATGCCTAAAATGCCCTTGATGCCTAAAATGTCATATAGGACAATTACAGCAGGATTATTTATGCACAAAAGATGGAATGATTCAGCACAACATACAAGAGAGGAATGGTTGGTGAAGATGATGAAACTCACTGAGATTTCCAGGTTGAGTTCTTTCATTAGAGAAAAAATAATATCTGCATTTATTGCTGACTGGAAATCCCTTATAGGTAGTAATTCTTGATTCACAACCAATCACTTAGCAAATTTTCAAAATTACAACAGACCCCAAGAAAGCTAAATATGACCTGGTTTTGATGCCTCTGCCCTCCTTGGCAGTCACATTTTAGGTGCTTGGCAACTGGCCTGAATTTATGGCCATTTGCAGCATCCTGTGACTGTGATTTATGACATTTTGTTAGAAACTGGCATTTACTTCAGGTTTCCAAAAAAAACCCATCCCATAGCTTACATTGGGTTTGCTTATCGACCATAGTGTTTGCTTAATGACCATGGTGTTTGCTTAACAATTGTGGAAATCACGTAATGACTGTGGTATTTGCTTAACAACAACAGCAAAAATATCACAAAATCAGGGACAGTCATGTGGTGAAGTGCTTTATGACTTTCACAACTGAAATTGAAAGCCCAATAATGGATGTAAGTCAAAGGCCACTTGTATATATTTTTTGTGGTAAACAAAAAAAAATGAATGTATGATTCATTGTTTGAAAAGATTAGACAGGATAGGTAGAAAGAGTACATAGAAAGAAGAGAATCATGTTGTAACTTTAGAGAAAAAGATAAAGCCCAGATTCACTTAGTTGAGTTGGGCAACTATAGAAATTGAATAAATAATAAATAAAATGCACATGATAATTATGGAAATACATATAAATGTTTATGCAGACTTTAAGAAATCACAAACTGATGCAAAAATGGGATAAAATGTGTTTGATAAAATAAAATAACAATTATAAAGTATCAAACAGAGTAATCTAGACCTATTTATAATCTATAAGCAGAAGATCAAACTCAATGAGATTTGCCATAAATAAAAGCATTAAATTACACTACAATTTGGTCCAACTATTAGGCATAGGTTCCGTGTCCTCATGCATAGAAGTCATGATTCAGCTTTTACATTCTCTTTCCCTCCTTTTGCCTCTCCTGACAACTATTCAAGAGAGGAGAAAGGTAGAGGTACCAAGATGCCCTGTATCTGATGAAAAGCATTGATAACCAAGGGGCAGGTATCTCTGAATTAAAGTTAATGCAATTCTTCCATCAGTTTTTGGGTGACTTGACCTCAGTAGCTTCCATCCAACATAATATCAAATTTTCCAGGATTGACATTTGCAGACTCCAGTCAATCTTCACAAACCATCAGGATTCTGTCAAATGTGTTATAGTGACGGTATCAAGAAATGCCCTATATTATACTTAGCATGTGACCATATGATTTAATGCCTGGAAACTAAAACTCCACTCTGATTGAATGACCATGACTTGAAGACCAATCTAACAAAATTTCTAATTTAGTTGTTATCCCATCCTACCACAAATTTATGGCACCGGAATTGCACAAGAACACGTGTCTGCCTCAGAACCCGATGCCTGTTGTCTTTGTCTCCTATATCATGCCGTATATGTTTTGGGCATGTCATCTATAAGGCCTACCTGGGATGGGTGTTTGACTGAAATCAAGGTCTCCCAATGGGCTGGCCAGCATTCAGCAAGGAACTGAAGCCAAACTATCTGACATCCATAGCATACAGCTTTCTCAATGGGGTGCTCACTCAGACTAGCAAGCCAAGCATTTAATCTCCTGCCCTACAGGGCCAGGCTGAGCCTGATGCAATAAGGGAATGCAGTGGTATTATGTGCCTCTCATTCTCTTGACTAATCCCAACTTCACACTTTAACCTGATTGAAACATGTTTGGCTTGCTAGTTCCTTGTGCTGAGAGGATTAGGTTGATACACAGCAGGTTGATAACTGCTTTTTATTGCCTCAGATCAACCATTCTATTTCCAATGCACAGTTGCCATCAGCGAAACAATCAATTTGCAGTTGTAGTATTCCTTTCTCAAATTTTCACCCCACTTATGCCATTAGATATGTAAGCAAGCAAGAATCTTGTATTTTAAAGGCTAATAAAATTTGAATTTTAGTTCATCTTTCTCTAACTCAGAATAAAAAAGGACTCATGTAGGAGTTGGAAAACCAGTCAAGTCATTGAGGAATAATATGTACTAGCAGCCCAGAACAGTAGAAATGGTGTATCAAAATAATCGGTTAAGGAATAAAAATAGGTTAAGTTTGGTAAAACAACAAAAAGTTAACAAAAATAAAATAATCATTGCAACAGTTGCTCAACTTCTCAATGGTTAGCCTGATAAAAGGCTATTAGGTCACAACAACAACAACAACTATTGACTTATTACTTTGGTTTAATTTTTTTTCAAAAACTAAGTATGAGTTCCATGAGTTAATTATGAAAAGCAAGATGAAAAGGCAAGGGTGGAGCATGAGCTTGATAAAAATGTGGTAATGGAAAATCTGTTTACTTTGAATCTCCAAGACCAGATGAATTTCATCTTAGGAAAATAAATATTTATACACATATCCAAAAAATCATGGAGCACTGACTCACTGGGATGTTCCTATCCTCAAATGGGGGAAAAGAAAAATCATGCAAACTCAGTTCAGTTCACCTGAAACCTGGGAAAATTCTTGAGAAGTTCATAGCAAATCTTCTATACAAAAAGATCTGTAAGCAATTTGAAAACAATGCAATGATTACCAGAAATATGAATGGATTTGTAAAGAACATCTAGACATTAAAATTATTTTATGTTTTGATTAGGTAACTTCCTCAACAGATTATGAAAATCCTATAGACAAAACAAACCAGGACACCAGCTAAGTATCTGACAAACTACCCTTTTCATGAATTAGCTCAATGACATGACAATTAAATTGATGCATAGTTTTCTTCAAAACTGCATTTAAAACTGTTTATAAGTGCTTCCACGTTCAGTTGGAAAAACATATTTGGGCCTTCTATTCTTCATTCTTCTCAGGTGGCTGAGGAACCCTCGGAGTTGAAGTCCACAAGTCTTAAAGTTGCCAAGGTTGGAGACCCTTGGCATGGAGAATGTCAAAAGTAGTAACATTTTCTTTTTCTCAGTGGAATAATTCTTGATTGCAAACTAAATATGAATCAGAAGTAAACTGATTTCAAAACAAGGAATTCAATTTTCAGCTGTTTCAAAATCATTGGAGGAAGTGCTTCAGCTTATTTTTGTCAGAACCAGTCTTGACTACTGTCTCCTGTTCTGGCCATCAAACTTCAAGAATTCAGAGAAACTAAAAGATTTGGCTAAACTAAAGCCATGAGGATGATCAAGGGACTGGAAACTAAGTACTGAAGAGAGTCTGTAAGAGCTGGGCATATTAACCTTGAGAACACTGAGGAGAATTACCTTCAAATGCATGGAAGGCTGTCACATGGAAGTGGCTCCAGTGATGCTTGCTATCATTCCAGAGTTAGAGAAATTGAGTAATGGATTTAAGTTACAGGAAGGGGATTCAAATTGTTAGGAAAAGCTTCCTAACAATAAAAGCAGTTCAAGAGTAAGTCAAATCCTCAGAGGGCTGTGTTTCATTTCACTCATCAAATCTGTTGGATTCCTGTACTGAGCAGAGACTGCACTCAGAGACCTGAAGGGGTCTTCTAATTCTATTAACTTATTTCTCTTTTCCATACTGGGCATGACTTAGCTTATGCTGAGCTATCTTTCCACCTACTAGATGGTGCAACCTAGTCCCTTTTTACCTATTTTAAAATTAAAGAGTCAATTTCCATTTTTGATTCATTTACTCTAAACCACTGCCAAACAATGTCTTCTGTGGTGAATATGCCAAAGGCAATGGTTTCTCTACCGGCTTTGCTGTTCTTCTGCAGCTTGTTATTAGTCAGTAGAGCAGGGCACTGTAGCAGGAAGGGGGAAGGATAGTTCTAGAGGTCTGCCAATGTTCTTTGAAGTAAATGTTTCTCTTCCTCAAGCCTCAGTTAGGCATCTTCCAAGTTTAAAATAATATGAAATAAAAGAAATCCGGACAGATGCAGTATGGGAAACTAACAAATAAGCAAAAGCTTATTTCTCTGTTTCCTTAGATGAAATAATGGAGATTTGTTCTGTTCTTCACAACGTGATTGGAAGCTTGTTGAGAGAAGGTGGGGCCAACGAAGGAGTTGACAGATCTGAAGGAATTCAGAAAATATGGTGACAGAGAGAACAGAGCCTGAGCCAAATAGCTGAAGTGAAGGGTTGCTAGCAATGAGAGAAGGGACATTATGCCTCTCAACATTCCCAAAACATGCTTCTGATCATGCTTCCTACTGTTGACCTAACTTTACCTCTGCAATAATGGATGATAAAATGCAACTGATTTTCCACATCTTCAGCTGGCTTTGGAAGATACTAAAGTACAGGAATGAGATCTAAGACTAATAGGACTTAGGATAACTTAAGCCTGTCTCATTCATGGGAGGGGATGAGATAAAGGCTAAATCATGGAGGCAAGGAGGGAAATTATGTCAAGGCATGAATGAGTAATGTAAGTGGGAATAAAGCTTTTAAAGGTTTTCATATCACAATATCTTTATGTTTCTTCTTGTCAGAAAAGCCATGGAATATTGACTGGTTAAAGTTGTGTGTGTGGATAGATAGATAGATAGATAGATAGATAGATAGATAGATAGATAGATAGATAGATAGATAGATAGATAGATAGTGTAATGCTAATCTTTTCTTCGAAAATAGATGATTCCTGGTACTAAGCACATGACTTCCATTCCTATGGGACATTGGGCCTGCTTGAAAGCTGCTACAGCACCTGCTACCATTCCTCTCAAGTCCCCCCAAGATCTGCCAGTGCCCCACCTCCTGCTCTGGAAAACTCATAACACCCTATAATGCAATGCATTCTCCTGTCACTTCGGGGATAGGAATGAAAAAAATCCCTATGGAGACAAAATTTTAAGAGGTTTCACAACTCCTCCCATCCAGCTGGTCACTAGCACCACCAAAACAGCAGGCAGCCTTGAAACCTTCCATCTCATCTCTCCCCGCATGATGGACATAGTAATTAGCACAAAAGTCGCCTCCGATTCAGCCCCTGGGACTGATGCTTTCACAGCTGCTGGTTTGGCTCTTGTCTGCTGAAAACATGCAGACAACAGACAGCAGACAGGTAGAATTAGCTGGGGTAAAAGACATTTCCTCCAATGATATTTGTACTGCATCAAAAGGAAGCATATTTTGCAGCTTTGTTTAATAAAGCCTTTTGTCCCTGCAGCAAAGGGCCAGGTCCTAAAATTATAATTACAGCTCTGTTTGGTTAGGGTTAAAATATAAAAAGTAACAGAATCAATATTAATATATTTATGGTAGCAGATTATAAAATACTACCACTTCTGGAGAAAAGGGCAAGGATGGCACTATCCACTATACTGGGCAGGAGGTGATAGACAGGCTCTGGAATTGTCATGGCAACATTTAAAGCTATCTATGATCAAAAGCCTCTCAGGTTTATAGTATTCTGATCAGCTCTCCAAAAATCCATTTCTCTCTGGCTCCCAAAACAAATTTAAAACTGTCCAATTAGTAGTTAGGCACTTGCAAATTCAAATGTAATTTACTGCAGGAGCAGTGGCTTCCTTCCTTTCCTGCTGTGACCACAAATCTGAAGAGTATTTAGACCTCTGCATGTAAATGAGATGCTTGAGCCAATTCAGTGCCTGGAGAGGGGCATATTATGAAAGGCCCCTTAGTCCTCCATCCATATATATCTTCTATGTCCCTGCACTTATACAAGCATAAGTTCAAATCCAAGACAGTCAATGGGAGGTATCTGCCTCGCATCTGTTTCATCTTTTAAAAAGGAAGGTACAATGGAATTGGTGCATTGACAGATACCTTCCCAGAGAGAAGAATTTGACCACTAAAGAGCAAAAGAGACACAATATGAACTGACAGCTGGGAGGTGAAGCATGACACATTCCACTATGGAACAACAATGAGTATGAATGAATGAATTTAAGCACTGGAATAAGCTGCAGAGAACTGCATTTGCCATTACTTCTAATCTGCAAAACAAAGTCAGGGGCTTTCTTAGCAAAGCCACATGTAGACAGAGACTGAAGAGAAGAGACACTGTTAACAAGAGGAAATTGTCTTGTTGGAAAGATGATGGGAAAATCCCTTTGAATTTTGTAATTTAGGACAGCAGATTCTGCAAATAAATTGGGGAAAATGTAACTGTTTTATATCTTAATCTGAAATTATTTTTGATAATAGGATAATCACATCTTGAAGTACTGGAAAGGTTTTGCCATCCACAAACTAAGAATAAGGAATAATTCCTCTGGAATTTCTACAGCAGGAGATTCAGAATTTGCCTTTAGTCATAATTTTAATCAGTTCAGAACTTCTGGGCAGGCAGGATACTACAAGGAATTTTAATGTTATCTTTCCTTATTTCCAGCTTTGATCAAATCTATGTATCAAATTACATCTTTTATATTTGTTTATCATTTGAAATGGATGAGCACCACATTATTATTGGTCAACAAAATCACAGGATAATTATTAACGCTCACTGAATACTGAGAGGTGAGACAAAACTGTCTTATTTCAACTAATGGTCAGACAGTTGAATTCTGCATCCACTGAAGTTTTTGTCTTCAAGAGGAGCTCCATTTAGGACATATTATAGTAATCCATCTTAACTGTCAGCCATGCAAAAAAAAACCATAGAAGGTATATCCTCTCCACATAGGGCTACTAATTGATACTCAGCACTCTCAAACTGCATTTCTGATTTGATCATTTTAGTCACCAGAACAAAAGGACTAGGATTCCTAAATGGCTCTGTCTTCAAGCTATAGTCTTTTAAAAAAAATCTATCCAAAGGATGAATTCATTAATAAAATAAAATAAAAAACCCCTGCAGTTAGCTGTTTACTGAATAGCTTCAGGCCAGATGTTCCACAGCAGCTTCATCTTGCAACTCTGAGAAGCTGACCAAATGGTAACTGTTTCCCTGAATGCAAGAAAGATCCAATGTCAGTAGCCCCAAGAGGGCCACTTTAAACCCTGGAACCATATGGAATATCATGCATAGGTAGCACAACAATATGCAATCCATACTACTCAACCAGGTCTAACTTAATTCATGCCCATTACATGTAATGGGAGCCTTCCAGTTGTTCCAGTGTATTAGAGGACAATATTTTTTCTTCAGCACTATCTTGTCTTGGACCTAGCTTGTCTACTGACTCAGGTGCTGGACAGAGGATATCCAACTGCCAATCCAACTGTCTTTGCTACATGTAATAATAACTGGCAGCCATCTTACTTTTGACGAAGACAAAAATGTTTTAGAACACTTATAAATGCAACCTAGAAATGCATAAAAATATTTTACAGGAATTTTAATCATCTCTTTTAACTTGAATGCATAAATTCCATTCTTCAACATTCAGTTATATTACCCAGGATATGAAATTATACATAAAAAGAAAAAAGAAATCCAAGGATGAAAAAGACTTCCTTTGGTAAATGAAACCAATAGTGCATCCAGGCTTGCATTATAGATGAAGAGCTTCATGGAAGCTCTATACACTAAGGATATCTTGCAGTGGTTTTTTTTTTCCCTGTGCATTTATAAGATTTCAACAGGGATTTTTCAGATGTTCACAGTTTGCAAAGTATATGTGACATAGACTAAGTAGCCACCAAAATCCATGAAGCCAAAATTGTGGATGTGACTATCATAAGATTTTTCTGGGCTGTGTACATGCAATAATTAAAGCAACTGCTGATTATGGAGAGTGATGTTTCAACCTTTTATCCACTATAAACAGGAGGCTAAAATCTTATATAATATTCTTCTTCAGTGTACTTCTTAACATACAGTGTAGGGACAATGGAATACAGTGAATTTTTTATAAATTTGATTTGTCTTTTCAAAGTTTAAAATTGAAATAATAATTTAGAAAACAAATGTTTGACAGATAAAAAATTTAAACTGGAAACAGCAGGATTAGCACCATTTGCTGCTTTTTGGGAGTGGACATGCTTGCACCCATATTTTCAATACAATATTCAATTTTTCCACTTACTTTATGAGTAACTTGCAAGATAGAAGACAATTAATATGTTTTCTCTTAAGAAAAGATTTAGATTATATTTATGATCAGATAAAAATGTGAATCATTGATCTTTTCCTCCTGGACAATTTTGACTGTTTCTTGGGGATATTCTGCCACATATCACACTATTGTGTCTAGGAATTCTGGGAATTGCAATTCCAACATACCTGAATGATGTCAAATTGGAGAAGGCTGAACTACAAGTTGCTGAACCCAGTGAGAGATCTAAATTTCTCATTGAGCAGAGCCGATAGACTAAAAGTCCAAATATTAGCATGGCTTCCTGCCAAACAGCCTGAGTTGAGCCTACAATCTTCAAACAACAACAAAAGTGCAATACATTTAATATGTTTTTTGTTAATATATGAATTGTGTAAATGAAAGGTGTTGTCAAAGAACAGTGACAGATGCAGGATGATTTGCTCCTGTTTCAAACATTCCTATTCATGATGATGTATGCAACAGAGAAGATTCTATACTACATTTTCCAAAAGGGCCAAACTGCTTTTCAAATGTTTATTCAGGTAGTTTATTGAGTAAATACATATAGAGAAACAAATTGCCAAGAATTTCATTGATTGTACTGAGACTGATTGAATGATTTTACAAGACTTTCCAAAAATATCACTGGCCATTTCTTGGTAGTTCAAAATGAACCACTTGTCTTGTCTGCTTGAAAGAAACTTGACATATTCTAATATTTGAGTGAGTGAACTTTTGAAATTGGAGTGATTTCATATTAATATCAGAAACAAGCATATCTCTAATATTGAAATTGACATTTATTTGTTACTTACAAATGTTGTTTAGTTATGAGGTTAACATTAATCCATAAACATTGTAGAAATTACATACATAGATACAGGATGGGATTGACAAGGCAATAATACTTGAGCAACAGATTTTGGAAAAATGGTTAATTATAATTTGAGGATGAATGAGCAGTCTGACATGACTGCAAAGAAGATGAATGCAATTTTAGGTTGTATCATTAGAATGGTAATATGTAAATGACAGACAGTCAATATTGCATTCCATTTTGTTTTGACCAGACCTTGTTCAAGTAGTATTTTGTCCAATGATTCTAGAAGAACTGGAACAGTTCTTTGCTAAATAAACAGGAGAGCAAACAAATATTATTAGAAAGTTGGGCAGTTAGCACTGCTAAACAGACTGGAGGAGATGAATATCTTTAACTTTGAGAAAGGACAACTGAGGGGAGGATATAATCGTACTTTTCCAATAATAGAAATTATATCTTATTCCAGAGTGCAAGACATAAAATAATGAATTAAATCATAAGAGGACAGATTCCAATTCAATGTTATTAAAAAAAACACCTTTCCTCACAGTAAGAGCTGCTTAGAACTGCTAAGAAAGGTAATATGTTTTTTTTCCCATTGGATGTGGATGCTAAATAGCCCTCTGTCTGGGTCTGCTTTCATTTGGATCTCAGGACTCTGCAGAGAATTAGACTCAATGCTGTAAATGGTCCTTTCCAAATCTTAAATTCTTGACTCTGTGTAATAAAGATACACAACAGACTTAATGTGAGGTGGCTCTCTAGTGTCAGAATAAAAGGTCCATATACAAAGGCTCTAAATGTAGATTTAATAACACAGTAGTAGAATATGGCAACTGAGGGTAGGATGTGGAACACTGCTTCTAATGAAATGACTGATTTAGTCATGGAATTGTTCAAGTCAAGTAACATCATTTTGTTAAAGCTAAAGGGGTTATTACCAATGCTATATCATAAATAATTCAAAATACAACATGAAAAGCCTATGTATTTTTCATTTACAAACTCCCTAAGTGAATATATCCCTGAGAAACTGATTGAGATCAGCATCTGTATTCTAGCAAGAGCCCATTAGGGAGGCCAAAGTTGCTGTGTTTTTATTTCTGTATGCTTATGTGAACACCAAGGTCAGAGAATGAATGTGGACTGATGATTGGTTGTGGCCTGGTGTTAAGACAGGCAGTTGGAGAATGTAGATGAGTGAGAAATAAATATTAGTCTGGCCAGAAACATTAAGTAATGAATATCTGGAAGAGATATGGTGAGAAGGTGCAACTTTTGGCCACTCTTCAATGATGCAGCCAAGGAAATCAGTAGCAGTATGATGGTTCTTCCAATGTAAATCGTCCAATCCTAATCTTCCAATCCTGTTCTTAAATGCCAGATCAATTGCTGATAAAACATATATTATCCCAGAATGAAACTTGTTTTATAGAGCTGAAGTACCATATTGTCATGAAAAATGGGATAATTAAAAAAAAACCTTCCACATCCCTCTGCTGGGTTTTCATGATACAGCTAACTAGATCAGAGTAACTTTAAAAATTCCATCCTGCTGATTAAGTACTCCATCTGACAGATCCAAACATAGTAGATGTTGTTAAAGTGGCTAGGATGATACTGAGGTTCTGCTCACATCAAGTTCTAATAAACTTTTTTAGATATCTGAGATGATTTTAAATTTTCCAAGACATGGAAATTAGAAGGTGACTCTATTATCATGGACAGATCACTTTTGACAGAAAGCTGATAGAAATATTCAAAAACATGAGCCAGTGAAAATGGTCTGTCCCTGATCCCTAAGGGATCCAGATAAATCCCTTAAATGTGTGAAGGAAATTTTGCACATTGTCCTCAGTGATATTGTCAGTAATCTGGCTGATCTGTGAAATATGAAGAGAAAGTTGTGGGTCTCCATCTGCAAAGTTTTTTTGAGAAGACAGTCAACTTTCAAAGATGTCTCATTGCTTTTCCTATACATTGCAGAGAATTGATCTAGACCAAGAGTCTTCCAACTTGGCAAGTTTAAGACTTGTGGACTTCAGTTCCCAGACTTCCTGAGCTAACATGACTGGAGGAGGAATTCTGGGAGTTGAAGTCCACAAGTCTTAAAGCTGTCAAGTTTTAAGACCCCTGGTCTAGATTATTACCTTTGTGATCCCTTTCAACTTCATGGGTTTGTGGCTAGAAATATTCTTAGTTGGACACTCAATGAATTTTTAAAATCACAATTTTAAATGGTGAGCAATGTAGGCTGCAACAAAGTGATTCTTCCTCTTTCTTCCTTTTCATCTCTTGCTCCCTTCACTGTATTTCTTAAGACAAGTTCTGCCTCTACAAATGCACTTCCACCCCCTTACTTTTTTGTAGAGTACCAGTTGAAACCACTTTCTGAAATCCTTTTGTTGTCTTCCATTCAATTGTGTCCAATTCGCAGAGACTGTCTGGACAAGTCCTTGCAATTTTATTGGCAAGGATTTTCAGCAGTGGTTTGCCATTGCCTCCTTCCTAGGGCAGAGGTAAAGTGACTGGCCCAAAGTCACTTACCTGGCTTTGTGCCCAAGGTGAGACTAGAACTCCTGGTTGCCTAGTTTCTAGCCTGATGCCTTAACTCAGGGGTGTCAAACTCGTGTTGTCATGGCAGCATCATGTGACGTATCACAACTTCTTCCCCATTCACTAAACTGGGCGTGGACATGGCTAGCGCATGACTCATCCGGCCCAACAGGCTGGGAGTTTGATACCCCTGCCTTATAGACACCAAAATGTCTAACCAGCAATATTTTTATGGGAGTGAGTGTATGACTTTCCATATGCAAGGCATGCATTTGAACTTTGGGCCCACAAAAATTCAGGGCTGCTTATCCCAGGCTCCTACTTGCCAATAATCACAGCCATCTACTACAAGGCAGCTGCTGCCACTGCCAATTATGTGCTGGGTAAATCAATGGGTGGTAATTGCACTATTAAGGTCTCATTTCACCCCTGACTCTGCAGCCCTGGCAGCTTACATTGGGCTGTGACAATTTGGCTCCCAGCACCAAGCATTGACAGCTGCTGACTCAACTGAGCTTTTTACCCATTAGAGGTACAAATTGGAAGAAAAAAATCAGATGAAAGCACTGAGGGCCATCCAAGATTTGTAGACTGCATACCACATATTATGCCAATGATGAAGATATACTTGGGATGAGGTTTTAGAAAGGATAACCTCATCATTATGGAATGGCTACAGGAGATTTTCACTCTTGAGCTGAGTTATAGAAAAAGTGGGTGGATAATTCCCAAAGCTGTTGTGCTTTCTGCCTCTGATTGGTGTTGCTGCTAATTAACTAATTATCCCTTCCTCTAAATATCTTAGGAACTGCTATTTAACTGTTTTGAATCAGCTTAGACAGCATGGTCTCTTTTGCACTATTTGAAAATGGCTAACTTCCTACACATCATTCACCCTCTTTGTTCTTGGTGTAAAAACCACATTCAGAAGAGTTTAAGATAAGAAGATGGAACTGTATAAATGTAATAAGCCTGTCATTTAAAGTTACAAGTAGGGATATCATTTTGCTCTCCAAGGTAGGAAAAAAATCCCTGCAGTGCATTTGAGCAACAAAAAAAGGTATACTGATAAAAGACCCTCACTTTGTTTCTGCTGTGAGAGGTTACACACACACAAAACAAAGATTACGTGTGTGTGTGTGTGTGTGTGTGTGTGTGTGTATGTATGTATGTATGTATATGTATGTATGTATGTATATGTATGTATGCTATGGTATTCAGCTTTGTTCGGGTATTTTCCACACGTCAATTAAAAGCACAACTGACCGTGGGTAATAAAGTTGTATGCACGTTTTGGCGATTCATCTGCAATCATCAGGCTTCTGTATTGTGTTTGTCTGTGAGTCAGACTTTATAGCTGTTTTCTGTTTTAAATTTGGGCTAGCCTAACTTGCTGTGAGCAGAATGTTTTTCTTCATCCTGATTGGTTGGGAGTTCTGTGTTTATTTGGTCTTGGAGTTTGCTGTGTTCTGCTTGGTTGATGTTTCTCTACATATTCTGTCTGTTTTGTGGCTTATTTTTGTCTTGATTGGCTGGCAACACTGCATTCTTGTATTGAGGCTTTTTAGTGAGCTTTGGCTCTGAGTAATGGATGGCTATAATTTTTAGGAAGCTAGGTTTCATCCTGGGGGTTGGGGGCCCCCCTTGGGGGTTTTTGGGGTGGTTTGAGCTGGAGGTATCGGGGGGGGGATCTGTTTGTGCCAGGTGTTGCCTGGCTTTGTGGTGCGGAGATTTTTTTTGTTTGTGAGTGCAGGTTGCCAAATAATTGACAGTCTGGTGGAATCATTTCTCTTCTATTCATGCTTCAGGTCTGTTTTTCGAATCTCTATGGCTTCTCCTGATAATTCTGTTGGCTGGAGTTTTCTATAGTGCTAGGGTTTTGGTGCCATTGAAGTCGATGCTGTGACCTGTGGCTTTCATTTAAAACTGAAATGGCTGTGAAAGTCTGACTCACAGACGAACACAGTATAGAAGCCTGATGATGGCAGATGAGATTCTGCGAACATTGCTATGACTTTAAAAGCACAACTATGATGATGTTGGGAAAATACCGCACAAGCTGATAGCACACATGTAAGTACCTGCAAAAACTAAAGAATACACACACACACATACATACAACACATACCCCACAACATATATATATTTGTTTTCTGAGGTTTTCGCAGGTATTTGTATAGGGATTTCTTTGGTTATTCGGGTTTTCTCCCGCTAAAAATTGGAAGTTATCTAGATGGCGTTTCGCTGACGTCTCATTCATCATCTCAGGCTTGTTTCTTCGGCTCTGTGCTTCTCAGAGTAAAGTGACTTGCAGTGCTTCTTCCTTTTAACTGCTAGTGGGGTGTGACTTTGATTGGGTGGGGGCTTGGCTGTGTTCTGATTGGGTGGGGGTGTTCTTATTGGTTGGGGGTTTGGCTGTGTTCTGATTGTAGGGGGGTTGGCTGTGTTCTGATTGGCTGGGGTGTGTTCTGTTCAGGTAGGGGCTTGGTTGTGCTCAGGTTAGTCTTGATTGCTGGGGATTTGAGCTGGTGAGCTGTGATCCTGTTGTTTGGCTTTGCGTTCGTGGTCATGCACATCTTCATGGTGGGCGTCAATCCGCTTCATGTATGGGTCCGAGGGGTTTTAAAAACGGGTAGTTATGCAGTTGCGGTATGGCTTCTAGTCCGTGGTCATGTCTCATCTTCTTGTGTGGGTGTTAGTCTTTTTTCTACATGGAAGTGTGGTGATAGCATCTTGTGTGGCACTCGTGGGTGTGGGTCTGGTGTCACTCTCAATATTAGGTACTTCGTTTATTAATGAGGGCAGGTTCCAAATGGCTGGTAAGGCAGGAGGTATCATTCATTATTCATGCTGTGTGGGCATTTTTCTATTTCTAATGGCTTCTCTGATTTTTTCTGTTGTTGAAGTGTTCAGTTTTGGTGATAGTTCTGGTATTTTTTAAAGTCAATTTCATTCCTGTGGCTTTGAAGTGTTGGACCAGGGAAGTTCTTATTTTTTGATTGAGTTCTTGTGTGTGAAGCCTGAAGATGATGAATGAGACTTCATCGAAACGTCACCTAGATACTTCAATTTTACACGGGAGAAAACCGCGAATAACCAAAGATCCATATCTATATATCTATATCTATAGATAGATAGATAGATATAAATATGATATAGATATGTTTTCTGAGGTTTTCGCGGGTATTTGTATGTGGATCTTTGGTTATTCAGGTTTTCTCCTGCGTAAAATTGGAAGTATCTCATAGGCAATGTTTCTATGAAGTCTCATTCATCATCTTCAGGCTTGTTTCTTTTCGGTCTCTGTGCCTTTTTCTCATTATTCTGAGAAGCACAGAGCCAAAGAAACAAGCCTGAAAATGATGATGAGACTTCATCGAAACGTTGCCTAGATACTTCCAATTTTACACGGAGAAAACCCGAATCATCAAAAAGATCCACATATATATTCTATTATCTATATATCTATATATGTATATGTATATCTATATGTATATATGTATATCTATATCTATATCTATATGTATATCTATATCTATATCTATATCTATGCTGTTCAGCTTCCCTTCGGGTATTATCCCACGTCATTGGTAGTTGTGCTTTTAAAGTTGCAGCAACGTTTCAGCAGAATCTCATCTGCCATCATCAGGCTTCTTTGTATGTGATCTGCCTGATGATGGCAGATGAGATTCTGTTGAAACGTTGCTACAACTTTAACGAGACTACAATACGTGAATAAATACCCGAAGGAAGCTAAACAGCACACATGTAAGTACCCGCCGAAAAGCTTTGAAAAAACATATATATATAATATATATATATATATATATATATATATATATATATATAGTATGATAATATATACATATATATATGTATATATATGTATAATATATAATATATATATACATATATATACACACATACACACACACACACACACACACAAACACCGTAATGTATAGTTTTTAAAAATTATCAATCCACTTAGATACCACTTAGCATAACCTCTTTATTGCTTTACAACTTTCTCCTCATTTCTACCACATTTTTCTGCGTATGTAGAGCTCGTTTTGTCCTTATCTCACTATTCAAAATTAAATAATATTTGCACACTATTAATATTGGCAGAACCAAGAGAAATGCAGCATATAGCCAAAAAACAGACCACATTACTCAAGTAAAAATAGGAAGGTTTGGTATTAATTATTTATTCTTTATCCAGTTAAATTGTGTTTACACATTGCATGAAGCCATCATGTGGTTTGTTTAGCTTGCCTCAATATGCTGTACAACCTATCAATATTAGTAACAATTTAGAATATTGATATTACAAACATAAAATCAACTTTTTCATACAAAACTAACATTAGAAAGAAGAAACTGCTGCAGATTATCTCAAAATGTTTGTGAAAGAATGTAGTTTTCAGTCTTGAGCTTATTGCTTCATATTGAAGTCTGCACTGTAAATTGCTTTACACACACATTTGTTTACATGTTACAGGAAAAAAAATAAAATTTCCAAATAAAATTAATGAGGTAAATTACATTTTTGTGTTGTGATTATACTGTATAGTTATTTCTTTGATAGCTACAGTTTACTAAGATTTTAATAGTTACCTTGGACAGAAGGTTATAGCTTGGTCTTCTCACTATTGTATACCCAGCTCAAGTTTGATTTATATGGAATCACAAAGTTCTGAAAATGTTTTGGTGCCTGCAATTTAACCAATCCACTCTTTAGAATTGAAAAAGTTATTTTAAAATAAAAATTATTTTAAAATCCACACCTTGAAGGTGTTACAGCTGAGGAATTATTTCAAATGATCTATCCCTCCGAGATAGATGGTGGCAGTGGAAATACTAAAGCAGTTGAGCCATGACAGGAAAACAGGGATCAAAATGTTGGAGAGTGTCAGAGGTCTTAAAGAAGAGAGATAAGACCTCATGTCTGGTCAGACTTTTTCACTTTGAGGCACAATGTTTTTGCTTTAACTCAAAAAAGATAGAATTCATATAACACAATTTCTTTGGATGATTCCTTAGAATGCCTCTTTTCTCTCTTTTTAATTAGGCTTAATAAGTTCTTGCCCCTTCAAATATGAAGTAAGACTCTGGGCTATGGATCATAAGATATCCTTGAAGTGCCTGGCCATCCCCAACAGTGATGAGGAGATAATAAGCTATTCTGCAGCAAGGATAGGCTCTGGGAAGCATTCTGTCACAAGAAGATCCAAAAATCATTCTATGCCTGCTATAAGTTATATAATAATTACACTTCTCTATTCAGCTAATGGGATAGCTACCACTAGCTGATGCCCTATCCATGACCTATCAGCATAGGACTCCTTTTTCTTTCTAGACAATTATCCAAAGTGAAAATGAGAAAAACATAGTGTCTCTGTCTCTCTGTCTCTGTCTCTGTCTCTGTCTTTCTCTCTCTCAACTTGTTACTAATTTCTATCAAGGGCTGTGCTGCCAAGGATACTGCATGATGATGTGCTTAGAGTTCCTATTATTTCCTACTGTGATTTTACTTTACTAATAAGTGTGAACTAGATATTCTCACCTACCCAGATCTGAGAAAGGAAAAGATGAAGCAAAGCAAACTCAAAACCAACTTCCAATTGTGTAAGATTGCAATTCAGATGCATACCTCGATCATTGACTTTGAAATAGTCTGATCAGTGTGTTACATATATATTTGTATTAAAACGCTAATTTATTATGTATTTTGATGAAAAATCAGATAAAAAGAACTAGTGAGATTTTAGCAAAAATGTATACATATTTATTAGTTAAAATGTAAACACTGGGAATGTTTAAAAAAACTAGATAGGATTGTTAGAAGCCAATGGTTGTAAAAACCACCATACAATTATAAAAAAGATGACAATGGAGCTTTGTGAGGAGAAAGATAAATAGTTGCTAGGACTGGTTTTGACTCTCATCCTTGGATTGGGTAATAGAAAGATAAATAATATAACCTCATTGGACCAGGCATTCCTCTTGCTTATCATTAGATCACGTAGAAGAAAACTGTTCCCTCACAACTGAAATTTCTAACAATATGATGAAGTGCAGTTATATTATTGACAAGTTGTATTTGGTCCCTTGCAAGTTACACTTTCTCATAAGTAATCCATTGTAATCACTACACAAGAAAGTGCTATGTTCCACAGTAAGACTGTGCAAGATATTTGTTAAATAAATATAATGCAGTTAGATATTTGACTATGTATTGAGTATTATCATTAAATATCCAGTATAATTATTTCTTTCAGATTAAAGGTCAGTGTTAATCATTATATAGTCAGATGACTCAATGCTGGGCCAGTCATTTTCAACCCAATCCAGTTCACAGTATTGTTGAGAAAATAGGAGGAGAAAGGTATATTATGTATGTTTACTACCTTGAGTTTATTATTTATTTATTGAATTTATATTGCCGCCTATTCGCTCATGGCGACTCAAGTTATTTGTACAGGTAGGATAAAAATCAATCAGTCAATCAAATAAATAATACTCTGCCTTGCTTAAAGCTCTACAGTTTTAAATTGAGGGTATCATGAGTTACCCCAAAGCCCAAGTAGCTCACTTCAGCTACAATATGACAAGGCCAAATTACCAAAATATTGTTTTTATCAACACACAAAGTTGTAGCCTTCCGTAATGCTTTTCTCATATTTTCCTCTGATTAAACCACTATAATTATTGCATAAATGACCCTAGGATTAGTATACCTTTCAGCCATCTCATATTGCTTAAGGAAAGGCAGCATATAAGGGAGGGTCTATATGACGATTTGACACCACTAGCTTGATCCGGCCTGCAGGGGCCAGCCTTCATGCCACCACTGCCTCCTTGATGGCAACTCTTTGCAGGACATCTCAACACTGTAAATTTGCTGCAGGGACAACTTGCTGCCAGCGCTGGATGGAGAGCCAGCCTTCCAGGCAGACAAGTGGGCTTTCGGAGGAGGATGGCAATGGGGGAGGGGTGGTTCTGCACTGGATGGGAAGTGAATTAGGTGGAGTCTCAAAATAGGAAGCCCCTGCCATCCTGCAAATAAGTACAGCTTTGAGAAGCAACGGGGTAGAGATATTCAAAACAATTCACTGTTTGCAAAAACATATACCAGCAGAAATGTCACTGGGATTGTCAGTGGGAACAAGGAAAAAACACTTGTTCAGTCTGAATACACTGAGAAAGGAAAAGAAAATGGGCTTCCCCCCTCTCTCACTTTTCTTAACATTTATATTCCTTTCCCGTCCTTGATCTACCTCCACCAAGCTTACCATAAGTTGTTGGATTTCTAGGTTTGGCTTGCAAAAGCTAGTGTGAAATGCATCAAGACAATATGCTTTCAGATTCTTACATGACAAGCAAATATGCTATGAATATAATGTATTAGTTTAACATTTCCAAAGAATCAGCTTGGAAGACATCTGAAATTTGAATGAAGATAGGGGACAAAAGAATATACTGTTCTTTGGAAACTACCTTCCGTTGTTTGTCTTTTTCCTGGTTTTTGGAGTTCTGAGAGCTGGTTTTGAAGTGATGGTCTGTAGTTGCTTTCATAATATCTGCTTATTTTATTTTATTTATTTTATGCATTTACATTCTTTTTCTGAAAGAGGGCCCCTCAGTTTCAGTAGACTCTCAAAGGTCTCCATGGCACAAAAAAGGTTACCAAGCCCTGCCTTAGTGTTTTTGCCACAAAACCGCACTCTTCCAAATACATCTTCGTGGAACATGACTAGCTTCCCAGATAAAAACCAGGACGCCCACTTTGTCTCCCTGCTGAACTTGGCAGTACTTGACAATTGAACAAGAGTTGGCACTGCCTTTTTGCCAAGCATACAGCAATTGGCAAGACCAGCATCTTTTCTTTGAGTCTGACACCACAGTCTCCTGACATTGACTAGCTGGCAGTAGTTCAGATCTTGGTATTAGCATGTCCTATTAGTTCCCAGTCACAGCCAGGCAGCTGCCTCCTCAAACCTTTAGTCACATAATGATTGAAACATTTCTGGATAATTCCTCCCCCGCTGTGAGACATACATCATTTTGCTGCACTAAAATAATCACAAAACCTATTTGCCTTTATTGCAAAAAGTAGCCCATAAAGCTTTCTTCCTCCTATTTTGTTTCTCAAGTGGCCCTGAACAAAGCAATAAAAGAAATACAGGACAAAAATAATCTCAAACGCACAATTGCCTTCTTTAAACTGCCTTCTACAATCTGCCCCTCCCCAGATATTTGAAACTGCAACTTCCAGAATTTCCAGCCATTATAGAAAAATTATGTGACTTACAGGCTCAACATTCCACAGAAAACCAGATGAAAATGCTTGGGTAAAATCATCATGAAGCAGGAAGAATGGCAAAAAACATAATGTTGATCTCCAGTGTTTTGCCCTCTCCATATAAAAAGTGATTGCATTAGGGCTACTCTACTAGAGAATGGCCCCTTTGATTTTTTTAAATTTTGTTTTATTTATTTAATTTTGTCAAAAGTTTACAATATTTAACAGAAACAAAAATAAACATAAGTTTAAATACAAGAAATAGGAACTAATAATTGGGGACAATAGGACAGGGACATTAGGCACAATTGTGCACTTATGCATGCCTCTTACAGACCTCTTAGAAATGGGGTGAGGTCAATTGAGGTTAGTTTGAGGGTAAAGGAATGGGGATTTGAGCAGGTAACAGCAGAATCAGGTAGTGAGTTCCAGACATTGACCACTCTGTTGCTGAAATCATACTTCCTGCAATTGAGGTTGGAGCAGTTTACATTTAGTTTATATCTGTTGTGTGCTCTTGTGCTGTTGTTGTTAAAGCTGAAATATTCATTAACTGGTAAGACATTGTAACATATGATTTTATGTACTACACTTAAGTCGTATCTCAGTCGGCGTAGTTCAAGGTTGTCTAAGCCAAGAATCTCAAGTCTGGTGCTATAGGGTATTCTGTTGTGAACAGAGGAATGTAGTACTCTTCTGGTAAAATACTTCTGGACTCTCTCAATTGTATTTATGTCTGATATACAGTGAGGATTCCAGACAGCAGAGCTGAATTCAAGTATAGTCTACCAAAGGTTTTGAATGCCCTAGTTAACAAAACCGTATTACCAGAGGAGAAGCTTCGTAAAATTAAATTTACAACTCTTAAAGCCTTTTTGGCAATACTGCTGCAGTGAGCTTTGGCGCTTAGATCATTTGATATGAGAACTCCAAGGTCCTTGACAAAGTGAGGATCATCAACAAGGTCATATCCACCTAGATTGTATTTGGTATATAGATTTTTTTTTTTTACCAATGTGTAGGACAGAGCATTTGTTGGTAGATATTTGGAGTTGCCAATAGTTAGACCATTCAGACACATAATCAAGGTCTTTTGGAAGGATGGTAGCATTGACATGGTGTTGAATAGTTTTACATCATCAGCAAAGAGGACACAGTTGCTAATAAGGTGATTCCAAAGATCATTTATATAGAGTGTAGAGTGTAGATCCTAGAACGCTTCCTTGTGGGATACCACTGATAACTGGTGCAGGGTGTTTCCTATTTTTACTATTTGTTGCCTGTTTGACAGGAAGGCAGTAATCTATTTGTGAAGGGATCTGGAAAGGCCATAAGAATTTAATTTTAATAGTAGTTTGTCATGTACCACTGAGTCAAATGCTTTGCAGAAGTCAATGTAAATTACAGATGTGCAGCCAAAGGCTTTAAAATCCAGCTGAGTATATTGAAGAGGTAGCAGAATGATCACATTCTTATCAATTTTACTCCTGGCTTTGGAATTGCTGAGATTTTAAAGCTTTAACACTTTTGGCAATCAGCTTCATTGAAAACAAGTTTCCCACTGAGACTGCTTGAAGGTTTACTAACTGGAAAAAAGGTTACATTACAGACTTTATAACAACTGTGTTGCTTTCATTCCAGAATACAGTTAATTTGCATTAGGATAGAAAATCTTCCATTTCTTTCTAAAATGCCATTTCTAAAAGAGGTGCTGGCTGTCCATTTTTCAGACAAACTTCAGAAATGTTTCGATGTCTGCTAATGTCTGCTAATCTTTTTTCAACCATTCATGATCTGATTTTTAAGCAAGTAATGTACATGCCATGACAAAATCTCTGAATTTCAGGAGCTGAAGGCATAAGGCAAGAGTTGTCTCTAACATGAAAGCACAACTGCAGCTTTTAAACCCACTAAAATATCTTCAATTTCACATTTAATCTTCATTGTAGCTTTCTCAGAAACGTCAGTTCAATTCTACAGTACTTTTGATGCCACGGGAATGCAAAAATCTGAAGCTACTTTCCTACTAGGTTAGAATCTTTGTCTGAAAATCCTTTTATCTCATCTGAGACATGAATTTGGGGTAGATACCTCAAATCACACTGTTAAAACCATGATGAGTAACCCAACATCCATTGATCTAATGTGGCTCATCCATCAGCCAATACTACCTATAAGGTTTCAAGTAAGCCTCTTCCACTCCTCAGCACTTGCAACTGATAACTCTGCTTTGGTTACCTAATAAGAAATGACCCAAGAGAATATTATCAAGATCTTTGACTTAGCAGCATCTAAAATGTAGTGTCCTTCCTTATCTACTTGAATTACTTATGCCTACATCCAGTCTGAGGCTGATGGGCGGAATTTATCCTTGTCAGATTCATTCTGCCCTCCATCTCCCCACAACTTATCTACAAGACTTAATCATCCTACAGATCCTTATATCTGATATTTGTAAACCTCTGAATCTATACATACAGGCCCGCTTTTTTATTTAAACTCATCCATGTCCTGTTTATCCTTATAACATCCTTCTGAAATAAATTCATCAGTTGATAATCCCCGAAAGGTATTCAAAAGAACTTCTTGGTTTAATGGGTATTTGAATCCAGCCAATTATGATATTTGCTTCTAACAAAGGGAGATTTCAGTTGCAATTACCCTACATTCAGATCTCATTGGACACATCTAGTTTCCACAACTGTTCTCCATCTGACTAGGGAAAAGAGCCTATCTCAAAATGTCTACAACTGGAGCAATTAAACCAGATGTTTAATTAAACCAATTAAACCATCACTTACAATAGTCTCTCAGAAGGGACAGGGGTGGTACTTCTCAGTTATAGTCTCTAGGACGGATGCTTTGTTCTTGCTGGTTCCTGATATGTAAAAGAGAGGCTATAAGCATGTTTACAGAAGTGTTACTGCCGGTCCCAGAAGGCTTAGACTGAGGTTTGGATAATTAGGATTGTTGTTTCAAAGAGGTTATGTAAACATCACTTCAAATGTCAAAAATTTCATTTCATATCGTATCACAAACCATAATATATAAATTACAGAGATTTCTCATTGTTACTAATAGTGGGTTATAAGGCAACTTTTAAAAAGGAATATCTTATGATATGATTAGTTTAGGTGGAAGTAACCAAAAGGATTTTTGTGAGTCATTTGCAATTTCACTGTAATGTAGCAAAAAATAATAAAACAATACTGTGAAATAAAATTACACGTATAAATATCTTTAAAATTGTGTGAAATGTATGGCATGCAGTATAAATGACTAGCTCTTTTTTCCCAGTTATCTTCATTTTTGAATGCTGAAATATGATGCCCAATTGTTTGGTATGATTTAATTGTAAATGTAAAGAGAGAAGGCTTATTTGGGCCCTTCACCTCTGTCTTTCACCATTGCTCTTCGCCTGTCAGCCTAGGGGCAGCCTATAGTTTCATCACACATGACAAACTATTGTCTGGTAAATTATCAATAATTTACAGGTTGAAATAAAAACTTTAACTACTGTCTGGGAATTGCTGTCCAGGAGAGTTTTTTAAAAAAAACTATCTGTGGAATGAATTTGGAAGGTGAGCAAGTTCAACCATAGGAAGAAATATTCAACAACATTCCATAAAGTTCACAAATCCATTTTGAACATGAACACAACACTGAAACAGCTTCCGAAGAGTCATCAGTGTGAGCAATAATGGAACAGTTTTTCAGACTTGTATAGCACCAGAAAGACAAAAGAGTTCCTTTGTCTATGAGTCTTATTAACATGTTTTATTTAGTTGCAAATAGTTGCATGAAATTTAGTGTATGTAAGTCCATACCGTATATGGTCATCCAATTTTTTTTAAAATTGCTTGAATGATTTCAATTGTCTTTTTATAGGGATAACACAATAAAAGAAATTTATTTTTCTTTTAAAACAAAGACAATACATTTATAATTATATGTGTTATGTCATTCATTAACCAACCAATGCTTTTTAAAATTCACACGATAGGGATAAAACTAGGAAACAAAAGCATTTAATTCATCCTTTTACCTTCAAATAATTGCTTGGATTTTGGCTGCATTAAGTAGAATACTCTATTACTGTGCTTCCATTACGGCAGCTGTCCTTTCTTAATATGATACAAACCTTAATTTCTCTTTTACATTTCATTAATCAGTCACCCACTATTGCTACAATAGGAGAGATTCTCAAGAGAAAAAATACAGAATTGAATTAGTTTATTGTTGGAGTCCATCTGGGGCATGAAAGCAAATTGCTATATATTATATGAAACAACACCTGGCATGCTTTTGAGAGAATACCAAATATAAACAGATTGGTTTTACTTGAAGTAATGCTCTTATGTGTTACTATAAGGGAAGCCATTCTGTTTTGGGTCTAGCATAGCCAATTTCTTAACATAACAACAATAGATGCTAACAGTCAGGTATGGCAAAAAGTCCTCTGCTTAACCATTTTAAATATGCTGTAAGAGATCACACTCTAAAATGATTTGCAACCACCTCAGGGTGGAAAAAAAACCTGCCACTGGATAACGTTTCTTTTTGTAGCTTGAATTCTTTCCCATTGAAGAGTTTATCATCAGTGTGCCACATTTTACTCATTGGGTTAAATTTGCAATGAGGGAAAATACTCAAAACAATTTGAAACTTTTTTCCAACTTCACAAAATTTTGTGATGCCACAAAAACACTAACCAAACACGAAATCACATAATATCTCTGTGAGAAATCCCATGAAAACATAGAATGCTAATATTGTTCTTGCCTTGCTAAAGTAACTATTCCAATGTTTTTGATCATTCTTTATAGCCATTACCTGGTTTAGAATTAGAAATTTATAAATAAATAAAAACATTCAACCCCAATTCTAGGCTACCCATGTATAATCCAATTGATGCAAGCCATATCAAAACAAAGGCTATAATAGATCTCATACAAATAATGAACCCTTACATTTTCCATATCTTTGAAATATTACAATATTTACACTTATATACAGTTAAACTGACAGTCTGGGTCCATTATCATGCTATAACCATGAATGAATAATTTCCATAAATATCCTAGGTATTAATATTCTGGGGGGGAAGGAATGGTTGTAATTTTCAGAGAAGGTAGCTTAAATTTGTAGTTTGTCAAGTCCTTATTGGTAAGCGCATACATGTGCATCCAAGGGTGATAACAATTCATCTCAGCCTACTTGAAGTCCAGAGGTCATAGGTTCTAAGACAAAGATTGCCACAAGCTAATGTCAACTTTGAAAGCAAGCAAGACAAATAGTTAGCATTCTCTCCCAATATCTGTAATCATCTGCAGGATGAGAGAGTTGTAAGCAGACTGGGTAGCAAAAGAGGTTTCATTCCAGAAAGAGAAGGCTAATAATGTCAGACTGCTCCTGTCAACAAAGCCTATGCCCTTTAACTGGGGGAGGTGGCCAGGGACAGTTTATTCTAACAAAGATTTACAGTACAAAAGGCACATAATAAAGTTGCATGCTCCAGTTCCTGTGACCTTCTGGAACACAGAGTAAGGGCTAATTTTTCTTAGAGTGAAAAGACGAGGCTTTCCTTATAAATTTCTTAAACCGGGCAAGAAAAACTGTGTTTGTTAATGGAAGCCTATCATCAAATGCAAAAGCTACCAGTGTGGAGAGAGACTATGAAGAAGTGTGTGTACACTCACACAAAAATATGCAGTTGTACAAATATGTAGACACTGGTCAAGGCCAAATTTATAATTAGGTAGGGAAAGGACTTAACACACTATCGATAGTCCTCAACTTACTACAGTTTGTTTGGTGACTATTCAAAGTTACAACGGCCTGAAAAAAAAGTAACCTATTACTATTTTTCACACTTATGACTTTTGCAGCCTCCCCATGGTCACGTGATCCAAATTCAGCCCCTTGACAACTGACTCACATTTATGATGGTTGCAGTGTTCCAGGGTCATGTGATCACCTTTTGCGACAAGTACAGTCAGTGGGGAAACCAGGTTCACTTAACAACCATGTTACTAACTTAATAAGTGCAGAGACTTGCTTTTCAAATGTGAAAAGAAAAATTGTAAAATGGGGCAAAATTCACTGAACAAATGGCAACAGAACTTTTGGGATCAATTGTAGTCATAATTGGAGGACTATTATAATTTTTAAACCTAGCAATCTTCATCTGCAAACTGCACCTCTTTTTAAAATTTTATTCATTTATTCGCTGATTATTTATTTATTGTGAAATTTATTTGCTGCCCATTTTGTATCCAATGACTATCCAATGGCGGTTTATAGCTTTCCACCCCAGAAGCTTAATACCAGGATACTTATAGAATTTTTTACAATATAGTTGCAGCACAACAATGGAATTTATTTGTCATCTCACTTCATTCCTGTTAGTCTAGAAGCAGTACACAAGCCACCACACCACAGATGCTTCTGAGAGATTCACAGTGTATGAATCTCTCAGAAGCATCTGTTAGGCATTTCTGAAAATGAAGAAGATGCTTTCTTGTCCTGCAGGCAGGACAAGAAACAATGGATGGAAACTAGTCAAAGAGAGAAACAATGTAGAACTAAGGAGAAACTTCCTAATAGTGAAGGCAATTCCAGTGGAACAGCTTGCTTTCATTGTGAGTGCTTCCTCCCTGGAGGTTTTAAGAAGAGTCTGGATGGTCACTTGTCTGAAATGGCATCAGGTCTCCTGCTTGAGCAGAGGAAGGGGTTGGAATAGAAGACCTCCAAGGTGTCTTCCAGCTTCATTCTGATTGATTGCTGGATCAGCAACTAGTTTTCCAATAGGCCTATTTGGAAAAGAGTTTGAAGGGTGATGAAATGATGCCCTACATCAGGGATGTCAAACTCAAGGTCTGTGGGCCAAATCTGGCCCACGGGTTGCTTAGATCTGGCCCATGGGGTTGCCCTGGAAACAGCAAAAGACCAGACTGTGGTGCCTCTGCCAGCAAAAACAGTTTGGGAGGGCTGCGCACAGCCTTTCCAGGCCCCATTTTCGGCTGTGAAATCCTCCTGAAGCCCTCTGCCAGAGAAAACGGGGTTTCATTTTCACTGGCAGAGGGTTGCAGGAGGCCATTACGTCTGAAAATGAGGGCCAGGAGTGGCATGTGCAGGCCACCCAAACTCAATTTTCACTGGCAGAGAGCTACAGAAGGCCATCACAGCCAAAATTGGTGCTCAGGAGCCCATTTTCTCTGGCAGAGAGCTCAGGCCACCACAGGCGCCACCTACACAAGTGATGTCAAGCTGGCCATGGTCACACTGGCCTCCGAGGTCAAACACCACCCTGATGCCCTGACGCTCAATGAAATTGAGTTTGACACTCCTGCCCTACGTCTAGCCACTAGTATGACTTCTAATTTTATTGAAGCTAACATGACCTTTGCAATTACAGTGTGATAGCCAGGGGACGTTCTCTGGCCTGGAAGTCTAATTTAGCCTAAGCATGTTTCAGCTAAATTTGAGCTACTTCATATCTTCTCTTCTATCATCAACAGTTTGGCCATGAACTCTCAAGAATATCTCACATTTACATTTTTGTTATTCTGACACTTAAGAATGATATGATAGGAACCAAATTTGTTGTAATTTAATGTTCATGAGGAGAACAAACAGAAGAGGAGTTAATCCACAAATATTTGAGAAATATCTGGAAGGTCAGTACAAAGTCATTGACCTTATTTCACTAATATATGAACCTAACATTTAGATTAAGTTTAATAAACAGAGATTTTGCAGTTGTTCTCTTTAGCTGTCCCCATACTCATTTAACTCCCTAATTTATGTGAATATTTTTTTCATCTCTTCTCATTCAGAATGTATTGTTCTATGCTGTTGATTAACACTGAGTATTATGAACTTAGCTCTTACATGCTGATCTGTTAAGTGGCATGCTAGGAATAACACAAACAAAACCAAAAGTAGCTTATATAATTATATAAGCAAAGATAGTTAATATAAGTTGTGGACTTAAAAGAAGACTATAGAAATTTGAAGGTGGGCATATTATTACTATATTGTAATACATCTAGCTTTCATAAATGTCTACATGAAGGACTGCAGGATGGGAAAGAAATAATTTATTGAACTGGAGATTTGTTTCATGTCCAAGACTATATGATTTATGGAGCTTTCTACAAAACAGGTGACACATCTTCATACCTCAGACTTGTTTCAGAAGCTACTAAATAAATTCTATATCTGTTACACGGTATAATTTGAAAGCTAATAGATAATTTCAAATATACTGTAAAACTGAGCAGGATGGAAGTTTTACCCCTATCCGGTTACTTTCTTATCATATAAACAGACCCATTTACCCACCTAGTGAAAACCTATTCTTTTCATTGAAAAAAAGAGATTTACATACACAGATATCAGGAACAGAATGAAACAGAAAAAACAACTTGACCATCAATCAAGCTGTCATTGTCCAGTTCCTTACAAGAGGAATTCTACAATATTTCCTGTATCAGTAAAGCTATCACTCTACAGAACAAAACAGAGAACTTCCAAATCTCTTAAAAGGCTAAGGAAATCATATACAGAATAGCTTTAAGGATCTTTAAATCAATGTTTGAGTGCATTATCTATGATGTTCTATCTGAAACATCGACTCTCTATCGAATCCAGCATTTGGCTATATCCCCAGAGCAGACCTTTAGATTACTATTTGCTATTACAAGGACAGGGATGATTAGAGAAGCTTGCCTATGGTTAAGGATAGGATGACTAATTTTTATGGAGACCACACATCCTGCAGCTACAAGTGCAATGTAAATGCAGGCAAGAAGTCTACACCCCAAAACTAAGACTCAGGGGAGGGCTAATGTTTGCTTTATCTCAAATTAGTGACCCAGGCTGCTGTGGAATGTCAAGGGTCAGCATCTGTGGAAAAGGAGAGAAAAAGGCTCTACAGGAGACTGGCAATATATCCTGCGCATCAGTCTTCTCCCCAGTCCCCTGGATCCCTGCTCTTGAATTCTGCACTATTTATTTTTTTCATTATTTGTGGAAGGAAATGAGAGAAGGAAGAAACATGAATCCAAGCAATAAGGAGACAGCTGAGAGACAGGATGTCTGGAAAAGGCCAACAGGTGGGCCTCCCTCAGTCTCAGTGACAATAAAACTGAGAAAGAATATGTCATCAAAATGATCCATTTTAATGTGCTTTTCTAGAAAACTAAGTTTTCTTCCCCTTACTCACAGATGAACATAGGATCTTCATCCCTCATCTTATTCAATATAAAATATTCTTAAGGCAATTTTATTTAAAGCAGGTACCTACATTTGTGATGCTGGTAGTTCCACAGGATAATTGGTCGGGAGGAATTGAATACTTGTATTATACCTTTTTCCTTTATATGCTTGGCACATGCTGCTACTCAGTTCTTCTTTGACAATTCCTCCTCACCAACAGAAGTTGATGCAATTTTATATTTCCATATAATGCAGAATTAAGCATTCTATTCAGTAATGGGTCATATTTGGGTCTTATTTTGTTTTGCCCTGTCCTTGGTGAGAAATTTATGTAAACCTATGATTTTTCTCATCTTCAATCCAATAAACCCTGAGAAACAGATACTTCTCAATTTTGAGATGTTCTCATCTTCACCTGTTATAAACAAAGTCTCCTTAGCCTTGATGGTCTCATTCTTGGCAGGACTGCTTAATTTTGAATTGTGATGGTTCCACTCTTGGCAAAGGGACAAAGTGTTCCAAGATAAAGGTTGACTTTTTCTCTTTGTCCTTATTAAAATTCAGTGAGATGAGCCAACTGAAAAGCAGGTGTGCTTAATTAGGTTTCAGGGCTTATATAAGTTAATTTAAACATCTCATGGAATGGAACTTCAGAACTGACCTACCTGAATGTTGCTTCATATTTACTCACTTTGAAAGAGTATAACTATCATCAACTTTCTGGAGTTCCTAGCTAAAAGAAAGGATATAAAGTTTTTCTTTCTTGTCATGTTATAATCTTGAATGCTTTTACTTGCTTGAATTGGTATTTCTTAATACATTGGGTAATGTTACAGTTTCAGTATTCCTGTATAGTCTTTGATTTCTGTCTCTGATTCTTTGATTTGGTTTTTTAATACTGGCTTGGAATAAAAGTTCCCTGTTCATATTGGTGGGGTCATTGGTCCCAAATCCAAAAGAACTCGTAGAATCTGTGACCCAATCCTGCTGGACTGGGAACAGAGCAATGTAACTTCCAGCTCTTAGCCTGAAAAAAGATTGTGCATCTCGATTTTAAAGGAAAGAAGTATGTATCTGGCAGAAATATCTGGTATTCCGATCTCCAAGAATGAGAGGGAAGGCAACAACTCTGATGGCTCAAAATCAAATAGGAAAGCACTCATAATATGCAGTGCCCAACCAAATTTAAATAACAATCCAGGACTTTAGAAAGAAACCCAGTGCCCAAAATCATAAGCTAAACTTGGGTTTTCTCTTAATTATTGGTCTGTCTGATCAAAATTTTAATTTAAATTATAGTAAAATTAAATTTTGTCACATTCACATTAATATTTGTCACATTCACTATTCTTAATTATACCTTTGGCACTAATATTCTTCTTAAAAATGAGAATAATGAAAAACATATATGCCAGATTTTATTTTAACTTTGTGGAAGTTATGCTGTGGTTTGAGTTATGAAAATCCAACCCTAAATGAATATTTACAATGTCAGTGGCCTCTACTAGTCTGCTCTTATAAAATAGAATAGAATACTTTATTGGCCAAGTGTGATTGGACACACAAGGAATTTGTCTTGGTGTAAATACTGCCAGTTTCCATGAAGAAAAGGTACATTCGTTAAGAATCAAGAATCATAACGTACAACACTTAATGATAGTCATAGGGTACAATCAACAAATCAAATCAATGCATAGGAAACAGTCAAGTGGGAGGGATGGGTGATAAGAGTGGTGAGAAGATTAACAGTAATAGTAGTATACACTTTGTAAATAGTTGAACAGTGTTGAGGGAATTATTTGTTTAGCAAAGTGATTGCTTTCCGGGAAAAAACTGTTCTTATGTCTAGTTGTTCTGGTGTTCAGTACTCATATAGTCTCGTTTGGGGTAGGAGTTGAAACAGTTTAGTGTCGGATATGAGGGGTCTGTAAATATTTTCACAGCCTTCTTTTTGACTCGTGCAGATATACAGGTCCTCAATTGAAGGCAGGTAGGTAGTATATGTTTTTTCCACAGTCCTAATTATCATCTGAAATCTGTGTCTGTCCTGTTGGGTTGCAGAACCAAACCAGACAGTGATAGAGGTGCAGATGATAGACTCCGTAATTCCTCTGTAGAACTGGATCAACAGCACCTTGGGCAGTTTGAGCTTCCGAGTTGGCACAAAAAGAACATTCTTTGTTGTGCTTTTTTGATGGATGTTTTTGTTGTTAGGTGTCCATTTTAGGTCATGTGGATATAATTAGAACCCTAAAAATTTGAAGATCTCTACTGCTGATATATGTTGTTCTAGTATTGTAAGAGGTGATAGTGATGGGAGGGTTTTCTTCTAAGTTTACCATCATTTCTATGGTTCTTGAGTGTGTTCAGTTCCAGATTGTCTCTGGTTACACCACAAGACAAGTTGTATATCTGTCTGTATTGCAGATTCATCATTGTCTCGAATGAGACCAATCACTGTTGTGTCATCAGCAAACTTCAGTATTTTAACAGATGGATCATTTGAGATGCAGTCATTGGTATTCAGGGAGAAGAGAAGTGGAGACAGCACGCAGCCTTGGGGGCCCCCTGTACTGATTGTACAGGTATCGGATGTGATTCCGCCTAACTTCACCTACTGCTTTCCTGTCTGTTATGAAGCTAATGATCCACTTACAAGTGTGTTCAGGTGCTGCTAGTTGGTTGTAATTTGCTTAGAAGAGTTTCTGGAATGATGGATTGAATGCTGAACTGAATCTACAAAGGGGACCCTTCCGTAGGTATTTGGAGATTCAAGGTGTTGTAGGATGTAATGCAGAGCCTTTGTTAACATGATCATCTGTCGATCTATTTGCTCGGTTTGCAAACTGTATGGGATCTAACAGCGGATCCGTGATGGTTTTCAGGTGGGACAGCAGAAGCCTTTCAAAGTTTTTCATAACTACAGATGTTAGAGCAACTGGTCTGTAGTCATTTAGTTCCTTGATGGAGGGCTTCTTTGCCACGCGGGATGACGGTAGAGCATTTGAAGCAGGAAGGAACATAGCACATCTCTAGTGATCCTCTGAAGATTCGGGTGGAAGATGGGGGCCATCGGTCAGCACAGACTTTTAAGCAAGAAGGAGTTATCTTGTCTGGCCCTGGTGCTTTCCTGGCTTCTGTCTGTGTAATAGATCTTGCACTTCTCTTTCTGAGATCACCAGAGCATTCGTGGAGTCCAATGGACTGGGGCCAGTTGTAGGAGGCTTGGCTGTTGTTGGTGTGTTTGAGATGTGGGTTGTGGAGATAGGTGGCCGTAGTTTCTTTTCAAACCTGCAGTAATACACATTCAGGTTATCTGCTCGTTGTTGATTTCCTTCTGCCTGGGAAGGAGGTTTGGTGAAGCCAGTGATGTTTTTAAGAGTTTTCCACATGTTTGCTGGTTCATTAGTTGAGAACTTATTCTTTAACTTTTCAGAGTAGCTTCTTTTTGCTGCTCTGATCTCTCTTGTTAATATGTTTCTGGACTGGTTGTATCTGAAATCTGATTGATTTCAGGAATAGGAAAAAGAAAAACTTCTTCCTCATTATGGTAGCTGGTTAACAAGAGTCTTTTTATCTAACTGGATACTCTTAGTATGGTAGGTATATAATATCATGGCTCTTTTGAGAGCTGAACCTTATCATATCAGAGGGTACCAGAGTCAGTCAAGAGCCTACTCATAGCTAATATTATATATGCATTTGATCTGTGCCATCAGGAGGAAGATGACTTTTTCACTGAGCTCTTAATAATTAAAAAATAAATATAGTGCATCAACTAGAACATGGTTAATGAAAGGAATTTGTAACTTGGTGAGCAGAAAGACAACCATTTGTAGCAAGGGAAACAAAGGACAGAAAGGCAAAGCAAAGGGAAGTCTCATGGAAGTACAGAATCAGGTGAACAGCTTATCAATAAACAATATTCTAAAACTGATACTCTGCAGGGTACATTTTTTTAAATCTCAGATGTATATGAAGCAAAAAATAATTTCCTGTAGACACTACCCGTCTTTGTACAAAATCAGTTACTGACCTCTACAGAGAGGCAAAACTGGAATTGATTAACTGTCTTAGATCTCCATTATAAATGGTTAGTATCTGCCCTTACACCTGCTCCACTTACATTAACATGCAGCCATTAAGCAAATGGCTAAACAAACATGCTGCAGAAAATCATGTGTATAGTAATGAGATACAAAAGGAGCAAATTCCACTAGACTGTGTGGGAGCTGAAATGTTTCAGGTACATTTGATGGTGATAATTTAGGAAGACCATGTCCACACCATCCACAGTGAGAGAATAGGTAGTTTGGTCTGTAAATCTAAAATGAGCGAGTTTATCTTATTAGTACCAAATCCTTAAATCACACAATGCACCATATAATACGTATTGCTATGGAATAAACTTCTAAATATACTCGCATCCCTTATTTATCCACCGACAATTTCAAGCATATTGTATATGCATTTCATCTGTGCCATCTGGAGGAAGATTTGGAGGAGAAAAATAATGGCATGTGGATGATTACGGTCAGAAAAATCAGCAAGATTGAAGTATAGTTTTCATTCTTATACAGTCACTGGAACCAATTTCATAGCTCTTGAACTTGTATTTCAAAGACAGTGAAGTGGGGGGGGGGTTGCTTCCATTTGCCTTGAATGACTGGTTCCCTTCATACAGGCAGCCACACAATAGCAATGGACTGACACCTCTACAGGAGGCAAAAAGCACCATTCCTTTGATGGAGGATGAACTCCCAACCCCTACCCCACTCCTGCCACCATCTGTCCCAAAGAAAGGACTCAGAGGCAGAGGAAGGGATTTGTTCTTCCAAACCAGGAAAGTCATGGTAGTGGAGAAAGGAACTGAGAAATTGCCAGGGATGATTTAAATGTTTTTCAAGATCCAGAAGACCAAGGGAATGGATTCCCAACAAGGCATCAGTCATGGCCCTGAAGTACCTCCGCATACCACATTGTTACAAGGATGTCAGGTGAATCACCAAACTGGCATCAGTCCCATGTTGTTTAGCAGCCTATGCTCCACTCTTTCTACGCTCCCACATGCACACATGCACACACACCCCACAGGGAAGGAGGAGCAGCTGACAAATGACAGAGGAGGGCCCAGGACGCCCAGGCAGTTCTGAAGCTTTTATTGTGGCTGACCTAAAACCAAATACCCAGGCCCTTGTCTCCCTAGCGACACCTGAAGGGCCATGTTTCCTAGCAACCTGGAACAATAGACCCCTGGGAAAAACACATGCAGCTGGGTCCTGAACTGGCTCAGAGTCCCTGCTGGCAAATAATGGGATCCTGAGGTCCTGGCACTGTCCTGTGCTGAATAAACCAGGAGCAGTTCCCTAACCGATCTTTAGGCTGTTCCTAGGAATGTGATTCCATAAGTCTTCAGTTCCTCCTCCCTTCCCAATTCAGCTCCAGTTGGAAAAGCTAATCCCCTCTTGAGGGGCCTAGAGAATCAAATGTGTTCTTTCGTTTATCTAGCTGCCAAATGCCAGGTCTCTGTGGGCTGAATGAACTTATTGCTGGGTAAACCATACAATGCATTTGCCGCACAGTGCCTTAGCAATTGTAGGCAGACAGCCAGGTTTTCTATTTTCCCTAAATTTGGGAAGGGAAAACAATGAGTTAATACTATTTCTGACAAAGGGGTTGGAGAAGGAGTCAGGTGGAGGCATCAGGTTTTCTATTTCTTGCACTTAATGTACCTTTGAGAAAAGCTAACAGAGCAAACCACTGGACACACTCAGCAACTTTGTAAATATTTTCCTTTTTATAAAATCCCAGCTGTAACATAGGTAGAAATGGGGGTGGGGAGGGGGGGANTGTAAATATTTTCCTTTTTATAAAATCCCAGCTGTAACACAGGTAGAAATGGGGGTGGGGAGGGGGGGAAATGGCATTGTTACCAACCTGGACTCTGTCACCATTCTCTATTTCCTTACAGTCCAAGAAGCAAAAGCACTTACAACAGAATTGCAGTGAAAGGAAATCTATTTAAGCAAGGGGGAACAATACTTGGAAATGTCCTGGAGGTTAGTGAGGGAAGGATAGACTCTTGTCTGCCAAATTACTATACTGAAGCCTTTTGTAAACATCACTAGGACATTTCAGCTGGAACAAACATCACACTATTCCCTTTTAAATAATATAGAAAGCACAAAGAAGAAAAATAATAATAAACAAAATAAATGAAAGGAACAATAAAAAAGGAAACGAAAGACAACTAAAGATAGTACCCTGTTTCTCCAACAATATGGCCTCCCCCAATAGGAAGTCCCAGCATGTTTTATAGGCATGAAATGAAATTAAGCCCCTCCCCCCAAATTAAGGCCTATATTAAAACATGCAAAATAGGGGGGAAGGGTGGGGGGGCTTGCCGTTAGGAAGTACTTTTGTTGCACACCCGGATATGGTGCTGCCTGTGTTGACCCCAATACTAAGTGTCTCACCAACGCTGAGGTCAACATCCAAGCCGTTGCCGCTCGCCCACCCAAAGATGCAAGGGGGGGGAAATTAAGTCACCCCCAAAAAGACGGCCCAGCCATTTTTTCAGGGCTCAAAAAAAAAAAGACCCAGCCTTATTATATGAGAAACACGGTATTCATTGGAATGTGTAGACCCATCATTCTATCCTGACAAAATTAATTTTGCTTCCACTATAATTATTTGCCTTTTGTTCTTTAAACTTACCACCTTTCTATTTTTTGAAGATTTCATCAACTCCATCCAACTATGGCTTACTCAATCTTCCTCTTGGTCCATTTGTTCCCTTTCATATATTGGTTTCTGCAATTTTATCCTTAATCGTTTTCTCTTATTCATTATTAAATGCTCAACATTCTTTTTTCATTCTGGTCACTGACTTTTGTTGCAAAATCAAATCAGGGTTGGTCACTGGGAGAAGAGGTTTTACTCTTCTGAGCTTTCAGACTCATACTGGAGCCCATTTTCAGGGAACATCTGTCTTTGGAATATGTGCTTTGAGTTACTCTGTAAGTCGTATTTATGTGGTACCTTCCTATTGGTTGATTGATGAGTGACTTTTTCATTCAATCTATATTCATTAATAATTCATTCAGCATCCTGTTTTTTTTTAAATACCATAAAGGTTTGTCTTACTTAACTATAATAACTAGGACCAATATCTCTGTCCCTCAAAACAAAGCTGCCATAAAGCATGACATCATGTGACTGGACCAATTTACAACAGCAGTTGCAACAGTTCCAGTTGCCATTGTTAGACAGTTGCAGCGTCCTGTGGTCGCGTGATCACAATTTGTGACCTTCTACCAGTTTCTCCATTGACTGCCTGTTGGAAGCTGGCAATGAATATAGCAAATGATTATAATGTGCCTGCAGGATGCTGTGACCATAACTGCAAGCTGAGCAATTTGCCAAGCACTTAAATTGCAATCATGTGACCTCAGAGATGCTGCAAGCAACAACCAACCTCAGAGTGCATCAAGAACTCTGCATATTCTTGTTTTAAGTATAGATTTTGTCACCATAACCATTATTTAGTTATTTGTCAAGATTTGCAGAAGCTTCCAGTCTCTCTTAACAATATTTATTTTTCCCATTAGCATTTGACTGAATTGTATTGATATAGTAACATAAAATTTAGAATTTTATATTCTTCAGGATTTGGGGAAGAAACTAGTTCTCACTAGTGGTAGTCACTCTCTCATATAAAATAATAGCTTCATTTTTTCACACAGCAGGGTAAGAGAAACATTAAACTCTCTTTCCAACTTTCTGTTCATCATCTGTGACTTCTATTTTAAGTTTATGGAAAAGACTCAAAAGTGAAATATTCAAAATAGACATAATTTATATAATGATGTCAGGTTTGAGCCAGATATAATCAGCCAAAGTGAACCTGGAATGTTCACGCAAAATATTCTTAAATGAACCGTAAACTGAAATACTTTCAATTCTATACAGCAGGGGTCCCCAAACTCCAGTTTGCAGCCTGATACCGAGCCACAGCTTGTTGGGCACCAGGCTTTGCAAGCAGCAAGTGAGTGCACAAGTGCACGAAACTCCATTTATTGCAAGCAATGGGAACATGCACAAAACCATCCTCTTTCCCCAGCACCACCGCTACCACCACTGCTGCTGGTTTGCAGAAAGACTGGGAACAACTGCTAGACAGTGTTTTTTTTTTCTAAATCAGTTGTCAAACTCAAGGCCTGCGGGATGGATTCAGCCTGCACGTTGCTTAGATCTGGTCCACCCTGGTCCACCCAGGGCCACCCTGGAAACAGCAAGGGACCGGTCTGTAGTGCCTCTGCCAGTGACAAAGGAGCTCAGAAGGGCCGCATGCAGCTCTCCTGAGCTCTGTTTTCACTGGCAGGGGGTTGCAGGATGCCTTCAAAGCCAGAAACAGATTTTGGGAGCCTGTTTTCACTGGCAGAGCTCTCGGGCCTCCAAAGGTGCCCTTGACATGAGTGATGTCAAGCTGGCTATGGCCACTCTGGCCACACCCATCCCAGCCCCCTGAAGTCAAACACAACCCTGACATGGCCCTCAATGAAACCAAGTTGGACACCCGTGTTCTAAATGAACAGAATTCAAAACACATTTCACTCCATATATTATAGATGGACAAGTACAGGAGATTTATAAATCCTATCCCGATGCAACCAGATTTTCTATGGAGGACTTTTAACACATCTGGGGTTACTAGGTTGGAAAAGCCTGTTTTCAGTACAAGGGAAGAAATTTGAATCATTATGAACACTCGTGGAATTAGGATGAAGGAGTGTCACAGCAGAATTGAGGTTTACTCCTTATTTCAAAAGTGAAATATTGATCCTGTCTCTCAATTTTTTCTGGACCAGATGCTGAAGTAGATGAGACAGTAGATGAGACAGTAGATGAGAAAGAAATGTCCTGCAAACTTTCTTTAGTATTTTTTTTTTTACCACTCAGTCACAGTCAGTGAGACATCTTTTACTGCAAATAGTTCCCTTGGGCACAGTAAAAATTAATCCAGCTTTCCTTGTCTTTAGGAAAAACATGTGTGTAAAATGAGATTGGAGCCTTCAAGGGATTGGGTTGGAGAGGAAAGCAAACACTGAGAGATGTTAATCTAAAGCCTGTTTAATTGCTCATGTGCTTTAGGACAGTTTAGACAAGGGTCATGTCAGGTTAGGTACCTAATAACAGGTAAGTTTGGAATTGTAATTAGTTTAACAGACAAGATATATGAATTTTATATTTCCAAAACAGATGAATTTAGGGTGTTATTAAAGATAGGATGAGTGTTTATGCCTGCACACATACAGTATACAGGGTATACCAAAAGTCAGGTCCCATGGCCTATCACGGTATGTTTTATTAATTATTTTTAGAGAAAAGTTTACTGTACTTAGGAATGCTCAAGGGTCATATTTAAACTAACAAGAAATATTTGGAAGAAGCCAGTTCAAACATGTAATGCAATTTATAACATAACTCGTTTATGGGGCTTGATTTTTGGTAAAATGTATATATCTTATTAAGCAGAATTGATAAAAAGCAGTAACTTTCTCATGTAATATATTTTTTTCAGTTTCTTGTAATCTCATTATTCTACCCAACTGTACAACAGCAAATGCTGGCACAAGGTATTTGAAATCACACTTTAAGGATCAAAACAAATCAACCCCTTTACAAGAAGCAAAAGCTGATGCAGCGTATCTAATAGCTGCCTGCATTTTATCCAACACCTCTCAGGAACACCATGGCTAAGTATCAGAAGAGGCAAGGCTCAACCATCCATATGCAGTTAACACTGGAAAAGTCTCTCAAAACACAAATCTTCCATTAGTATGAAGACTATTCAATGGGCAACATTTGAAAGGCGGGGCCTGCAATTCAGCCTCCTGATCAGCACATCAGAGTATTTGTAACCAGCAATCAAAGAACTTACATTTAAAGAATTCCCAAAAGAATGATTTATGGATCATTCATCCATGGACTTATGATCTCTGACAAAAATGGGATAGGATCTGGACATCCTGCACTTAGTCATTTAAGCCCTAGTCATCTCTCGGTGATGCACTCTACCTGGGGCTACTCCTAAAATCCATTCAGATGTTTCAGCTGGTACAAATTACAGCAGTGTGAGCAGTCTTTGGGGGCCCTAGAATGGCCCATGTTATACCTCTGCTCCACGAATTGCACTGGCTGCTGGTCTGCTTCTGAGGGCAGTCCAAGGTAATGGTTATGACCTTTAAAGCTCTTAATGGCATGAGTCTAGGCTACCCGATGAAGCATTTTATCCCACTAGGTCACTCATGCTGGAAGAGAGGGCCTTCCACAGATCCCATCAGTTAAGGGACTCCAGCTTTCAGGTTCCCTTTCTGCTGTAGCACCCACCCTTTGGTACATCCTACTACATACACAAACACACTGAATAAGATCTGCCCCCATCCTCCTATCCTTCCATAACAGCCCCCATTCTCCTATCCATTGATCATTCCCTGCTTCCCTTAGTCCATCTTTTAATCTCGTATTACTACATTTTCATTATTTTATTGTTTCATTATTTTGCTACTGTTATGTTTACACTATTTTTCTGCTTTTACTGTTTTTAGCTGCCTGGAGTAGTCCCACAGCAAGATAAGGCAGCAAATAAATGTAATAAATACCAGTAAATAAATAAATGACTTACACTTTCATTACTTCAACAAGTCTAAATCAGTAAAACTTCATGTAATAATTTTGTATATTGTCTATGTATGAAAGAAAATCTTTTGGAAGAGGAAAAAAGACAAAGAAGGTTAGAACCAAGTCCATGTAAACTACTACAGTGGGCAGCCTGCCAGCTTAGAGACAAGGAGCAATGACAATGGAAAAGGCAGACATGTTATGATTCCCATCTAAAGAGAAGGAAAGCATCTTCCACAAAATAAACACAACTTTTGGGGAACTTCGATCACAACAATATTTACAGATAGATATATGAAGAGGCAGCAGAATTAGAATCCAAATCCTACAAAAAACAACATCTAGCTTTACATCCACAAGATGAAGATTTAATATGGCTTGGCAATTTAGCCATTGTCTGAGCATGCTGTGTGAACCAATTCAGATGCCATCATATTTAAAGGAAGTGTTTTATTACCACAGATTTAGGATATTATGTGAATATCCTGGATATGTAGCAGGTAAAAATCCAAACAACTATCTCTAATATTTTCTAACATTCAGCTTATTTAAAGAATAAGCTGTGGACAAAATATTGTGGACACTGTGTCCACAAGAAGGATACAGTGTTCTTATTAAGAATAAACTAAATCTATTATTTATATATATTTTAAAAGACCTTATATTCAATTCTATCCAGCTCTCATTTTCTGGGGCTCAAATTAGCTCATTTGCTATGAGCTCATGTCTAAACAGATACATTTTGCCAGTAAATTTGTATTTCCATTTCCAAACAGTATGGAAGCATGTCAGCAACAAGAAAAAGACAAGATGTAAGCAAAAGGGAATTTAAATAGGAGTTGTTATTCAGGCAATTACAGAATAAAAGGAGTCATATGTTTTGTTCAGCAAAGAAATCCAGCAAAAATAAACCAATGGACTGAAAGGAAAACCAAAACAAGGCAAATGTCCCCAGTAAATGCAATTACATTACCCTGCTATAGAGCAATCTGTCAATTCCAGAAGCTCCATATCTCTAGTCACTTTCAATAACCCCAACTTTAAGACATAGAGGGTAATATTTTTAACCTTTTTCTTTTCCACAAATCAAATTATCCTAGACTGGCCTGCTTGGTAAACAGTTGATATGGTTATTTACTTTTGATAATTACTTTGAGTTATTCTTATTATATTGACTGAACTAAACTGCATTAGGAAGGTGGTCTTTTTGTTCTGCTAATAGCATCTAAGTCCTAAAAGGGGCAATTCTCTGTGCAACCTTCTATAAAATTAAGTTTATCACTTGAGTAATTTCTTGCCCTAAATGTTTATATAGAGAATCCAAACTATTTTTAAGGAGAGATGGGTAGGGCTTCCGGTTTTGAGCCTCTTTGGCGACAGACAGAAATCTGTGATCGTGCACAGTTTCAGTCTGGGCTCGCCGCTGGAGCACCCCGAGCTGGCTGGTTTTGGGGCTAAGCCACCCCGTAGAGGTGGTGAAGAGGGGGGAGACTGCCAAAAGGGTTGAGGAGAGCCGCATCTCTCCTCCTCAGCTGGCCATTACTCCCTTTTCTGAAGACAGTTGCAGCGGTGCTCAGAAATGGCACCTCAAAGAAGAACTCAACCGGAAAAGAATGTACAGGAGGAAGATAAGAAGTGAAAGTTCTGGCTGACCGGGTTAAATTGCAAAAGCAACAACTTGAGGGATAGCCCTGGACATTTTAAGATTTTTAAAAAAGTAACATTGTCCACCCAAAGAAGATCGAAGCCAGTAAGGAAAACGGTTCGACAAAGGGAAAGGTGTAGGGCTCTTTTTTTTCTTCTCTTCCCTCTTCCCATATCATGACATCACCAAGAAGACTTAAATAAGAAGATGGGAAAAAAAAATCTGCCTATGACCATTCAATAGGCAAGTGTAACGCTGGAAATTAAATATAAAATGTCATACATCACGGCAGATCTAATCAAATATTCTCTAGGACCATTAAAACAGTTTTTTTATCTAAACAGACCGCGAAGGGAGAGACAAAAAGGATATAACTAGACGGACAGATCTGGAAAACACTGAAAGGCCGAGGAGACTGCCTGAGCTAATCTAACACAACGGAATCGTTACAGTAAAACTTAAAGCCCCATGTCACACTGGTCATCCAACCGTGATGGAAACAGACGGATTGTTTAAAAAACCGGAAACACTTGTCCATCCGTTTGGTTAATGTGATTCATCCATTCTGTACTGCACTGCATACGTTTTTCATCCTTCTCTATCGCGTCCTACGGCATCCGTTCGACTGAGGTTCCATCCGCCTCCGAATAAAGTTTTGAGGCTGCCTCAAAATCTTTGTTGACATGGGAAAATGTATCAACTGCATGCCGTTCTGCTCTCATCCCGCGAACAGCATCACGAGGAACTTCCGTTTCTACACTCGTTAGTCATCCCGCTGTACGCTATCAGTATCCGCTAGGCATCCGCTGCGCCATCCGTGCAACCTACAACATCCGCTCCAGAGATAACCTATAAAAGCGAAACTACCAACGCGGAGAAGCAACAAACGGATGCCGACAGCTAGGGACACGGCGCATAGCATTCAGTAGCACGGTGGAAGAAAGGACTGAAAGTGGATAGCAGCTCGCAAAGAAAGCATTAAAAAGTGTGAGAAAAACCTGTTCGCCATGATGGGGGACCTACTCGTCGGATATTTTAGCGATGTCTTAGCAGGGCGCAATTGCCTAACGATATTAGCACACGCAAACAACACAACATAAAAAAAAAAAGAAAAAAAGCCAAAACAAAAACAAATAAAAAACAAAAATAAAAAAAAAATAACAACAAAAAAAAGAAAAAAAAAAAAAAAGAAAAACAAAAACAAAAAAAAAAAAAAATATAAAAAAACAAAAAAAAAAACAAGGGGACCTATAAAAAACGAATTAGGATCATAAAAAAAAAAAAAAAGCAGATTTAGATAGCAAAAGGACACCGAGTGAAAAAATGATATCCCTATAAAAAGGGGGAGACAACTGCACTGGATCTCACTTTCAGTCCAGCAGCCTGTCTGTGCAGACCTCTTCAAGCCTTCATCTATTGCTCTTGCTCTTCCCACAGGCACTTCAGGCCCATCTCCACCATGGTTGTAACAAACTCCTTTTTGGTAGCACCATCGTTCTACAAGCAGGCGAAGCCATCTAACCAGGCTCGTTTCACGGCACACTGTTTCTACGTTGGAAGAAAAGGAGGCGGCCAAAGAAGTGTCTGGTCGAAGATGGATTCGGGCAGAGAGAAAGCAGAGTACGGACTGTACAACAAAGCTTGATGGGCGAGCTGAGGAAACAACAGGACCTCTCATGCATTCCAGAAACTCTCATTGGGCATGCCTCCAAGCCTATTTTGATGAAGTTGGGGATAGCGGCTGACGACCCAGGATTGGACCAAAAGCCAGCCATCACCATTCCAGCCCGAGCCTTGTGACCCCTGGGTCGAAGGTTGGGCACTCACTCTGCGCCACCTGGGGCCTCAGGGACCACGTTAGCAGGAGCATGCACCCAGTACAGACTGTCTCGCAGAGATGCCACACAAACTACCATCCAGCCTATTTTGGTCAGAGAAGTCGGTGCAGCCATCATCGAAGAATACCTGGCAGAGCTCCTCCAGTGCCCCCACTGAAGAAGAGGCTGGAAGAAAATTGCCACGAAGCATTGGTATCAGACGTGACTTCCCCCACACGTTTTGGAGCCATAGATGGCAAGCACGTGGCTGCAAAGCTCCATGCCAAGTCAGGGTTCCCACTTCTTCAGCATCATCCTTCTTTCAACATGGTCTGATTGTCTGACTACAAAGTTCACTGTACATCGTTGCAGCTTCAGGCAATCAGTCTCAGTCAGATTGCCCAGGCTATACAACGCCTGTGACTCAAGGAAGGGCTTGGAACCGCTCCAGCATTCTCATGCTTCTCGGGCCCTTCCCAGATCCAAGAACCCCCCGCCCAATGACATCAAGATGGTGCCCTACTTCATTTCATGGGGGATGACACTTTCCCTACAGACCTACCTCCATGAAGCCTACACTTCCCAGACTCCTCCCATCTTCGAAGAGAGGATCTATCCACAACTTACGAGGCGCACCGTGTCCGGCCGCAAGCCGCGGAACCTGTGCGCTGGGAACGCCTTTGATCCTGGCCAATCAGACGTTCCAGCGGTACTTGTTTCATCTTGCGCCACGATCCTACCTGGTGCACATAAGCACACCCACAACATGTTGATGAGAGAGGATGCGATGGCTGAAGCTCGCGGGCAATTCCTCGCACATCTGCCTATCGGCATCCCTCGCCTACCCAGCAGTGTTGCAGATTACATGGCTCGCTAGACCTCACACCCCAATGGCCACCAATGGGGCACCGTGGGAGCCTGGGGCGTAATTTGGAGGGGCAAGGGCGGAAATACCTTGATCAGACACTTGAGCGGTTTATGTGCAATGGCCCCGAATATGAGCCTTCACGGTTGAAGGGTAGACAGGACAGGCACAACCTCCTGTGACGACACTGGTGCATCCTCCCTCAAGCTCGGAGCGAGTGGCGATGGCAAGACAGGCATGATAGATGATTATTAATGGATGCTTTCTCTTACAGGCCTGTCCTCATCACACTGATGAGATTGCGCGCCATGGTATCGTGAGTTGCTGCGACCTTACAATGCCCAACGATAGCGGCATCTTTAATATAAGAGTTTGATTTATGTGACATGTGGGGCATGACTTTGACTTTACATGTATTATTGACAATAAAGGAGCTTCATTATAGGTTGTGGCACCTGCTGGAGGGTGACCACCTACAATCCACTATGCTTGCACTGGAGGTTTTATCCTATTCCCACAGCTATTACCGATCCCAAAGGCTACTCCGCCCTATCCCCTGGTTATACCCATCCCACATGCTAGATCTCACACGCATCTCATTACCAAAGGGCTATCGCCTGCCCATCCACTGGCTATTCTTAACCCTCCAAAGGATATCCCTGCCCATCCCACCTGCTATCTTATTAACCCATCCTTAACAGGTACTATCCCTGCCCATCCACGTATGGCTTAGACCCACATTCCCAAGGTACCCTGCCCATTCCATCAGAGCACTTACCCATCCCACAGGTATCCGGCTGCCTCCTATTCCCCCACGATACGGCCTATCCACCTAACATTGCCATTCCCAAACGAGAGTCATCTCTGCTCATAACAGACAAGCTATTACCCTCCCAAAGGGATCCTGCCCATCTCCACTGCCATATCTTAACCACCCCATACACAGCATGCAAAAGGCGTAACACCTATTTCTAATAAGTTCTCCCACCCAAGACTTTATATTAGATAAAAAATGCCAAGCAAGTGGTCGAGCTGTGTGACAGCAAAGATAATCTGTTATTATAAAAGCTGTAAAAGAAGAGATAGACCCACAAGGGCAACGTGTCCCAAAGCAACAATAAAGTAACAGGGTTAAGCCCACCCAGTCATCTGGCACTGCTTCTTCGGCTCATCGGAGGCCGATGCCCCAGTATCAGGGGTGAAGGCGCTCCTCATCGTGCTGCTGAGGAGGTTGGCTGCTGCTGCGAGTGCTGGCTCTGAAAGCCTGCCTGCGGGCGGTGCCTGAGGCCCCGAGAGGACAACAGGACGGGGCGTGTGTTGAGGAAGCTCTCATGCAAGAGCTGCTCATCCCCGTGATGCTGAGAGCCCCTTCCTCCATGACATGAATTGGTCATGCCCAATACCGATGACAGATGTACAGTGAGCCGGGCTTGGCTGTGGGTGAAGAAGGACAGTGGTAGTGGGGTCTCTGGTCTGCAGCTCGGGTGAGGACTTGGCGCGGCTGGTGGCATCGGTGGCGTGTGTGGTGCATCGGTGGCCACAGTGCGCACCGGTGGCGTCCCGATGTAGCTGTGCCTGGACTGGGAAGGCGCGCCTGTGCTTCTGGAACTCTCGGTAGCCGTAGCCTTGGTAGGGAGGGCCTGTGGAAAGCCTTGGAAGGGCATGGACATCACCTGGTGTGGAGAGAAGGCCTGGACTGTGGTGGGAGCAGGTTCATCTTGGTCTGGAGGGTTGTGAAGAAGATCACGGTGATCCTGTCCTTCACCACCTGGTATTGGGGTCTCGCCATGTTCATGAGAGTCTGGGTTGACATAAGGTAAAGGGCTTGTCGGTTGGAAGAGATGGGCTGCGCGTCGGTGTACCAGCTGAGAGAGGAGATCTACGCTGCCTCCTGATGGTGTCTCTTATCTTCCATCAGGACAGGTGGCTCTGCCCCTCCGGTTTGCCTCTCTGCCTTTCTTGTGGAAGTGGAGCTGGGGTGGATGCGGGTTGGGCTGTGGTAGAAGTGCCCTCTCCTTTCTCCACTGCGTCAGGGGTCCACCACGTGCTCCGCCATGGGTAGTGCCAGCTGCTCTGCATCCGCTCTTTCCGTTCCGCCGTCCATCTTTGCTGCGCTCCCGGGAAGCCTTGCGGATGTGCCATCCACTCCCATCTGCTTCCATCCGCTAGGCTTCCGTGGAGCATCTTGCTTTCCAATCCACCCTACGTCCTCCCCCCGTCCGTTCCTTTCCTGTTGTCCACTCTGGTTATACCAAATTTTTGCCCTTTTGAGAGGCGGATAACAATGGAAGAACATTTTTCTCGCTCACTGTGTCCTCTTTTACAAACGTTTTGCATCCGCGGCCAGTGTGACAGGCCTTTAACAAGACTTTTAAAAGATACATTTTAACTGAAACTTGGTAACTAAATTGTAGAACCCCAGGAAGAGAAAGTGAAAAAAAAGGCAAAAAGAAAACAGCTTGCATGTATTTGGATTATTTGGTGATCATTGGACTCTTGTATTGCATTTGAATGACTAAATATAATCAGGTGGTTGTTTAAAAATATCCAATGGCACTACTCTGGATGAATTGAAAATGTGAACTTAAAAAGTACAAAGAAAATGCACAAGAAGGGGAGAGGCTCTTTCGGCTTCGTTTTTCAATTGTTAGAAATGGAGATTTGGAACGTTGAGAAACAACATGAAACGTCTGCAAAACAAGAAGACGGGACAAAAGAAGAAGCCATCTTGAGATGAACAAGTAATTCTATGTGGGGAAGAAAAAGGAACAGGGGGGAAAGGGAATGGAGAATTTAAGACTTTAAAAAAAACAACGCAAAGGAAAGAAAAAATAATTCAAAAAAAATAAGTATAATACTGGGGAAAGCAACAGAAGAGGGGAATTATAGAGAGAGAAATAGAGGCTAGAGAGAGACAAGGGCGTAAAAGAGGGAGGAGAGAAGAAAAGAGAGGGGAAGAAGGAAAGGAAAAGAAGTTATCAAAGGACAGAAACAAGATTATAGAGAAACAGGGCCTTATTTAGAGATAATGGGGTGAAAAATTTAACTGAAAAAGGGATTCTGTAAAGGTGACATAAGATTGTAATTGTTATATTAGTATTAGAAATAATTTTAGAAAATGGAAACAATGTATGATTAAAATGAGGGATAAAAATAGCTATTGTAATTGTTCCATATTAACATACTTCAAATAGTCTATTCCTATTGGTCGAAAATACTAGAAGCTGATTGGTCCTTTCTCGACGCTGAGTTGGCCAATAATAGCTAACCTATGGTTGGCCAGCTCAGCGGTGGGAAAAACAAGTAGCCGTCATTGGCCACTCGCCGCAGGCAGCCTCTCTATAAAAAGAGCCTGCCGCGGTTCCTGGTTCAGACCGACTTTCTGCACTGAATAAAAGAAGCTGAAGTTACGCTGGTCTCCGTCTCATTCTTCCGCGAACACAACAGTAATCTTGTGAAATGTTTGCTAATTAAAATAAATGAATAAAAATAAATGAGGAGAATTGAATTGGTAGGAAGGGACAGGAACATTTTCATTAGTTTAATGTTTTATAAAATATAAGTGAAAGGAGGGAAGGTAATTGTGGAAAAACTTACAACTTGTTCCCATAGAAGTATGATATCTAATTGAAATAGTAATGTTAAAGAAGTTAAGATTTTATGAATATTAATATTAATGATAGAATTGAATTGGAATGGAATGTGTGTTGTTTTAACTACATATATTTATAATCTTTTTTTTTTCTTTTAAGAATATAGTGTGTATTTTTAAGAATGTACCAAGCAGAATCTGAATTGAAGTTTTATGTTATGGTTTGAATGTTAAACTTTAAGGTACATATTGAAGCTTAAGTTAGAAGTTAAATGGATAAAATTAAAATATATAAAGGTGTCATGCTCCAATCAGCAAACTACAGGAGAAACTTAATTTAATTGAGAATTAAGTTTAATTGAGAAAGATAATTATAAAATTGAAACAGGACAGACAAAAAGTATAAGATATAAGGATTGAATCGAGATGATGAGATAATTAAAATAAAATTAAGAAAATTAAAAGAGGGGAGAAGCTATGTAGAAAATGTAAAACAGTAATAAGAGATGGAATTGAACATAAAAATGAGCATGAAATTGAATTTGTGTCTGTGCAAAGAAATGTAACCCGGGATCACGATTCTTTCAAAAAAGATGTTTTATTTGTATTTCTTTGTGAAAACTCAAATAAAATTTACAAAAAAAAAAAGGAGAGATGGGTAGGCTTTTCTCCTTTTGTTTCCATGCAATGAAGCAAAAATATATTACTTTATTAACTTTTCATTGCTCAGTTCCTTTAAATACAGTGTTCCTTTAAGAGAAAAGTTGTAATTCTAAATGTGCACAGGTTTTCTGCCAGTTTAGCCAATAGAAACAGTATTTAAATAATTCACTAAGGTGACACTTGAAGAGTTGCAACATTGATCAATGGTGAGGTGCACTGAAATAATTTAAGCCACAACTGTAGGCCAAGCATCAAGGGGAAAAATTCTGTTTGTGCTATATTGCTAGAGTAGAAAGATACCTTACTGTGCATACTAACCAGGAATTGTATAAAGCTTGCCTTTTTAATTCATCAATTGGTGCTATTTCTTACTTGCTGAGATGAATTGTGATACAAAAACTTATTACTTTAAGGCCCTGAGCTCTAGCAACATCCTGTTTAAATCAGGAATTATTTGAATATCTTCTCTGCACTGAGTTTGTGTAGAAACTAAATCAAGAGATTCCTTTTCTGGCAGTTTCAGAGCCTTTGAGAAACACCAAAGAGGAACCAGCATCACAACAACTTCAGTCTTGTTATGAAGAAAATATCCTACTTTTCTTCAAGAAATTTAATCTGACACATCAATATTATTCTGTTTTATTCTTCAAGATGCCCTGTAAAAAAACTGGCCATAGAATGCTTCCTAACAAAGTGCAAATTTCACTGCAAGTAAGGGATTTTCCTACTCTGCTGATTTATGCCAGTAAAAAACAGTATCACCATGAAATTTGCATGCCCTATTAAAAGGATTTCTGTTCTGCTTTTTGTGTCTCTTTTTCAACCCATTGTTGATACATGACTTCCTTCCATACATAACTAGAAGACAGCTCGAAATCTGCATCATGTTTTGATTAAGATTTTGTCCCAATCTGAGAACGCAGTGGTTTCATGAAGAACCCCCTAATATGAATAATTAAATTGTTACATTCTTTATTAATAATTGAACACCTCAGTTAGTGAATGGAATATTTGACACACCACACATTTGTCATTTTACTTACTAGATTCACCTTCTAAACTAGCTTGCTTGCTTTGCACATTGCATTGAACAATGGTTATTTGCAACATTATTTGTTGTATAAGACATAGTTAGATGCTTTGCGTGTGACACTAGATCATCAAGGTACTCATAACATGTGGCAGATTACATCTTAGTCTGTACTTGTATTTTGGATCAATATATCAAAAAGATGTAACTTTAAAATGTAAAATAAGTGACAGTCATTCTCAATAGTTAGAAAGTCTATTCAAAATGAATAATTTGCAAATTCTGAATGCAGAATAAGAAGTGAATTTCAAACACAAAATATGGAAATGAATAATAAAAAAGCTTGTACCCTGGAAAAGATGGGAACTACATGAATCAAATATTGCTGTCTTACTGGCATCCAATTTTAATGTACAGTTCATCTTAATTTCCCATTCTGAACTGACAGTGTTACTTTTCAGATGTTATCCACCATATCTAGTTATTAAAAGGGTTGATGAGCATGACAAGAAAGTAGTATTTCTAATCCATAGAGGGAACTGGCTAAAACAAAGAAATGTTGTTCACCATCTTAATAGAAGAACTAAGCGGCTATAGAAGCAACTTCATACATGGGGAGATGACATAATCCATAACATTGGTATCTCTCTGCTCTCAGAACTTCTCGGGAAGGTGGTGTGTCTTTCTGATAGCTTCTAGATTTCCCTAGTTATCCCTGAAACCACTTGAATGCCAGAAACTGGATAGATTCTAAAGCTAATGCATTCTGTAGTAGTCATCTAAAATATGAACATTTTGTGAGATCAATTCCTGGCAGAAGGTTTAAACTTCATAGAATAACATCTTGCAGAACTACTCATATCTAAGGAGTCCTACAAAAGCTGAAACTGGTAATGCAGTGCCTCCTAGTGGTCAATATAAGTGATTATAGAGAAGTAGGGTTATTTATTTCTTGTCATCTGACATTATCTCAACTTTGTATTTATGCCAGGAAACTTCTAGGGAAGCACTTCCCGAATCTTAACGTTGCCTGAAAAGAAGAGAGATTTCGTATTGAACTTGTGATACTAGAACCTCTAAAATTGTACTGGTTATATGGTATAATGACACGGAATATTCATAAGCAATCTAGTAACTTAAGAATGAAGCATGTTATTCAAATGGTGAACTAAATAATTATTTTCCCAATTTTCCTGGAATTAAATAATGTCACAATGATAAGAATAGGAAACAGAGAGTGTAGGGAGACAGTTCATCCAAAGTGGCTGCAGAAAGGCTTCAGAGGATATTCTATACTACTGTGAGTGTATACTGAGTTTCAAAGAGCAAGAAAAGCACCCTGGGACAATGCAACTGTCATAAATACATGCCAGTTGCCAAGCACCCAAAATTTTCATCACATGACCATGGGACTATTGCAATAGTTGTAAGTGTGAAAACCAGTCAAATGTCACTTTTTTAANCACTGTAACTTTGAGTGGTCACTAAACAAATGGTTGTAAGTCTAGGATTACCTGTAATATAGAATGAAAATTGTGCTTTGCATCTAATCACAGCACAGACATCCCTGGCTAGACTGTGGTCCCAACTTAGGCATGAACGCTGGCTGGATGATTTTGGGTCAGTTACTCTTTCTCAGCCCAACCCGCCTCATAGGGTGTTGTTGTGGGGAAATAGCAGGAGAAAAGTGTATTAGGTATTTTACCCACCTTGAGAAATTTGCTATGTTAGGTTATGTTAATATTTTAACTGTGTTTTGAGTGAAATAGGCTTAAGTTGCCTGTAGTTCTACCTACATTAAATAGTGTTTTCCTCCTAAGCCAAAAGCATTCAATAACAGCTACAAGGAGAATAAAAGTACAAAATCTGTTGCACTTTGCAACCCATTACAAAGTCAAGGATGCCTCACAGGCTGAAGTGAACAAACACTCTCAAATCCCGTGGCTTCTTTTGAAAGCACTAATGTATACATACATACATATATATGACTACTACAGCAAAATCATTATATGCTCAAAAATGGAAAGGTTCACCAGTACCCACAACAAAGGAATAGCTGGTGAAAATGATGGAACTTGCAGTAATGGTTAAATTAACTTTGTTTACTTAAAATAAATAAAAAAATAAAGATAGATAGATAGATAGATAGATAGATAGATAGATAGATAGATAGATAGATAGATAGATAGGTTATTGGGAAATGTAATTGGAAACTTCTTATAGACTTTTTGTATGAAACAAAAAAGATCACACGTGGTTTTGATGACTAGAAAAATCATGGATAATAGAAAAAAGTGAGCTTTTTTGTAATTATAAGGATAATTATAAATTGTTATCATAAGGATAATTTTGTACTTGTATTTGCTATAAAGGAAAATAGAAGCTTCTTTCTTTCTGCACGTCTGTTTTTCCTTTTCTCTTTTTCTCTTCGTTCTCTTTATTTTGTATTAATTTGTTATTAGTTTTTTTGTGTTCTTTTTTTTATACAGTGAGAGAGACAGAGACAGAGATCCAGACTGATGATATTAAAGGGCACCAAGAGTTGAAGGTTAGGCCAGAATGAACACGATACCCCATCTCAGTCTTGTCATAGGTTATCCTCAACTTGTTATGACCAAATGGATGTAGGATGCAAATGTCCCTATGGATGATTGCTGGAAAACTAGAGGCCTCAATCATATGCTTTTGCTTTCATGTACTACATATTAAAATAATATTTTCCTGTGATTACAAGAGGCTATTATGCAACCAAGGAAAGATATGCAGCAATTTTTTTTTTGAGGGACCAATTGGGGCAACGTACACACCCACCTTTGCTCTGAAGACTTTTTCAGTATACTCAAGGCAGTGTCATTCTACAGTGAGTCAGAATGGAAGCAACACAAATCTTGACAATGGGGAACAAATATTAGGCTGGTATAGATTTCACTGACTCAAAGAATCTGAAATAGTTAAACTTTGTATATTGAGCACTCAGCAGTTAGAAAAAGTCCTTAATTTCCCACTGCATGGCATTTTTCCTTGCCGGGTGAAGTCAATCTCAAGTAATAAAATACCTTCGCATTTTAAAAAAAAATATCAGGAATAATATAGAATCCTCATCATGGCTGAAGATGGATGCAATCATAAACATGTAGAAAGAAAGAAATTATTTATGCTTTAATTTAATGCTAGATGTTCTGAAAAAAAAAAAGAGCATTTGCTCTCCTCTTACTACAGTCCCCTGCCATATGTTTCTTAGATAATAACAAAGGTCACTGTCCCTGTGGGTCATGAAGCTAAACTTCTCGCAAGGGAAGAATGATAAAAATGTATTTTGCTCGTGATTACCAAAGCAAAAAAGGTGATCTTGACAACTGAACAGTTCTTCATTTTTCACAGTGAGACTGGTCCTCTTGCAAATATGAGATGCAAGAAAGGTGCAGGAAAGACCTGGCCTTTTGTTCATCTGTCCAAAGCTGACAATTTAATTGAACCCCATTTGAAATAATGGGGTTAGCAGGGTTTGGGTCTTCTCCAGCAAACTATCGGATAAGCACCATTTCCTGGCTCTGAACGTTCATTAATGAGGAGAGAGATTTAAGTACATGTATTTCTCCATTCCAATATAATTATCTTTCAATTATTCCCATCCAGGGAATGTATACTACATTTGATGATCTACATGGTATGGAGATATACAACCTTTGGGGAAGCTGAATGCCACATTTGGCCTTTCAGTGGTATTCCAGAAGCACATTTCAAAAATGGATTTAATTTGATTTAATATTAACTCAAATTAAATTACATTTAATGGAATATGATTACTTCCAGCTTATTTAATAATCTGCCATTGCCACATTTAAAATAACATGATTATGGCAATTTTTAAAGAGGCTCTGGAAACTGTACGCACTGTAGGACCTCTGAATGTGCGCCCATTATAGAGAGACAAATTGTAGTATGGGACAACAGAGAGGTCTGTCTTGAGGAGCTGAGGGGCTGACCGGGTGAAGTTTAGCAGAGCTTCCCACATTTCATGTAGATCAGCAAAGAAACTAAAGGCTAGGTCACACTGGCTGACGGATGCAAAACATATGTAAAAAGGACACAGCGGACGAGCAAATTTTCCATCC
>BHFT01017196.1:0-10353 GCA_004320025.1 Laticauda laticaudata
GGACTTCAGCTCCCAGAATTCCTCCTCCTCCAGTCATGTTAGCTCAGGAATGCTGGGAGTTGAAGTCCACAAGTCTTAAAGCTTGCCAAGTTTGAAGACCTTTGCTCAATAGCAGTAACTGTGAGAGGGACCTTGGAGTCCTCGTGGACAATCCCTTAAACATGAGCCAGCCACGGGCTGCAGCTGCCAAAAAAGCCAAGACAGTTCCAGCTGCATTGACAGAGGAATAGAATTAAAATCAGGTGAAGTGTTAATACCACTTTGTAAGGCCACGCTTGGAATAATGGATCCAGTTTTGGTCACCACAACGTAAAAAAAGATGCTGAGACTCTGGAAAGAGGGCAGAGAAGAGCAACGAAGAGAATTAGGGGACTGGACGTGAAAACAGGAGATGGATGGTTGCAGGAATAAGGTTAGTTTGATGAAAATAAGAATTAGGGGAGACATGATAGCAGTTTTCCAATATCTGAGGGGCTGCCCCCCAAAAAAGGGAGTCAAGCTATTTTCCAAAGCACCGGAAGGCAGAACAAGAAACAATGGGTGGAAACTAACCAAGGAGAGAAGCAACCTGGAATTGAGGAGAAACTTCCTAACAGGCAGGACAGTTAACCAGTGGAACTGCTGGCCACCAGAAGTTGTGGGTGCTCCATCATTGGAAGCTTTCAAGAAGAGACTGGACAACCATTTGTCTGAAATGGTATAGATCTCCTGCCGGAGCAGGGGGTTGGACTAGAAGACCTCCAAGGTCCCTTCCAACTTTCTTATTCTATTATTATGATTTAAGATTTAGTCTTCAGCTTGATTCACAGTCTAGAACTAGTAAAAAGTTAACAGTTCAAGTGTTAACCAAGTCCATAAGTCTTAAAGTTGCCATCTTTGGGGGGGCCTGCTCTACAACATTTCTGACAGATGTCAGTCCAGTTTCTTCTTGAAAGCTTCCAGCAGTGAAACTCCCACCACTTTAATTAACGCAGAATAGAGCTGGAAGGGACTTTGGAGGTCATCTAGTGCAACCCCCCACCCACCCAAGCATTTCTGACCAATGGCAGTTCAGTCTTTTCTTGAAAGTTTCCAGTGTTGAAGCTCCCACAACTTCTGAATACATAATAATAACAGAATAACAGGTTTGGAAGGGACCTTGTAGGTCATCTAGTCCAACCCCCTGCCCAAGCAGGAGACCCTACACAATTCCTGACAGATGGCAGTCCAGGATCTTTTTGAAAGCCTCCAGGGATGAAGCTCCCACAATTTCTGAAGGCAGTTTCTGTTGCATGGGTGGATTGAATTGGAAGGAAGGAAGGAAGATCCTCTCACATGCTGGAGTGGGAGAAGGGGGCGTGCATAAGCGCACCAAAACATGTCTACCATCCCTGTCCTATTGTTTCTTTTTTTTTTTCTTATTCATATCCATTTCACATATTTATAGCCATGTTTATACTTATACCTGCTATCTAATAATTGTTTGACAAAATAAATAAATAAAATAAAAATAAATAAAGTCCTGCCCTGCACCCCCCACACCCCCCACAACAGCCCCACCACGGACAGACGGTGCAATTATGAGGCTGACCAATGGTGCCCTGTTTGTTTCCNCGGGATTAAAAGAAAAAATCAAAAAAAAAATAAAATAAAATAAAAGACACGTCAAGAAATTTTGCACGCCGTACCGTATAATCTTAGACTGTGGGCAGACAACCACAAACATCTCAGAACCCAGCGCTGGGCGGCACAAGATGGTGTGTGTGTCCCACGCCTTGGTGATGGTAGGACCAACAAGGAGTTTATAGGAGTTGCAAGATCAGNTGGGCGGCACAAGATGGGGTGTGTGTCCCACGCCTTGGTGATGGTAGGACCAACAAGGAGTTTATAGGAGTCGCAAGATCAGAGGAAGTCCTCGACTTACAACTGCTTGTTTAGTGACCTTTCGAAGTTACAACAGGACTGGTGGGGAAAAAGGACCATTTTTCACTCTTAACGACCATGGCAGCATCACTGGGGTCGTGTGAACAAAATCCAGGCACTTGGCCACCGGCTCGGGTTTACGACGGTCGCAGCTTCCCTAGGGTCCCATGAGGTTACATCCAAGATGCTTGATCCACACTTACGATGGTCGTGGGGGGGGGGATCATGCGAACCTCTTTGGCGACCCTCCAATGAGTGAACTCGATGCGGAGGGAATCCAGATTCGCTTAACGACCATGGGGGCTGACTTAATGCTGCACGGATTTACTTAACGACGGTGCCGAGAAAGATTGTTAAAAACAAAACAAAACGGGGTAAAACTCACTTTGCACCTGTCTGGCTTAGCGAGAGAAATGTTACTGTCAAAAGTCAAGGACTAACTCCGATTGTCTCAGCTAAGAGAGGAGGTAGTCCTCAACTTGCGACGGGTTGCTTAGAGACGGTTCGAAGTTCCGAATTACCCGGGGGTGGGCTTCAAGTTTTTTTAGCACTGAAATCCAGACAGAGCTACAGCTCTGCTTGATGGTGAGATGGCCAGAAAATACACTTATTAAATAAGTAATGCATTCATATCCATGCGCCGAGGAGGATGAAAGCGAAGCCTCTGAGAATATTCAAGGGACAAAAGGAGAAAGCGGCTGAAGGGGAAAAAAAGAAAAAAAAAACATGGCTTGCCAGAAGATGGGAATCGGAGTCTGTTCCCAGACCTGGCAGGGAATTCTTAAGTTTTATTCTTTTATTTTTGACCCACCCTTTGGATGTCATTTGCTCCCTGGTGCTACACACCCAAGAGCTGCTGGCACTGCAAATTCTGAGACAGTTTCCCTCGCAAATTTGTGAAGACGGGAAAGGAGCAACGGGGAGGAAAAAAGGGCTGAGCATCCCACGGGAAAGGCACTGCCAGCCAGGCCCGGCCTCTGCCCACTCCTGCAATCGTGGCGCATGGCTGAGCCCAAAGCGGCCTCCTTTTCAGCCACAGCTATCTTCAAACCATCCTGAGACCATGCTCTACATCAGAGGTCTCCAAACTTGGCAAGTTGGAAGATCTGTGGACTTCCAAACTCCCAGAATTGCTGGCTGAGGAATTCTGGGAGTTGAAGTTCACAAGTCTTTGGGGGGCCCTTGCTCTCCATCATTCAGCTGCTTGTTCGTTTTTTTTAATGGGACTTTTTAAAAACAAACATCTGGCTGTGCTTTTAATACTGGGATTATATTAAGCCACAGGCATGGTGCTGAGCCATGCTTACACAGCTCTGTCACCAAGAAGCATAGCGTCTCGCTGTTGTTGTTGTTTTTTGTTTTGTTTTAGGACGTGAGATTGAATCCAATGTCAGAACAATCCAAAATAAAGTACAGAGTAGGCAAAAGCTGGCTCAAAAACAGTCACTGTGAGAGGGACCCAGTGTCATGCCCGTCGGAATCCGATTCCAAGGGGGAGGCCAAGCAGTTGACAGGGAGCGGGAGTGTGGCTCCGTTGGCTGTGGAAGAAACTGGGGAAGGGCACAGTCTAGCTGGGGAGAGGTACAACAAGGGAGAGGAAGACCCAGGCCCACCCCCTCTTCATCCTAGGGCACGCAGGGAGGAACGGAGAAGGGAGCAACATGGGTTGCATGGCTTACAGGGAAGGAAAGGGCCCTGATTCCCTTCCTTAGCCACAGCTGGGAACACAGTGTTTAAAAAGGGAATTTGCACCCAGCAAGTTGTTGGGAGAAAACTGTGAGTTATCTTTTATTGCTGAGGGTGATCTGGGTTCCTGTGCTTTGTTGAAGTCTGCAATTCCTTCTTCTGCCCTGTCAAGTTAATTCCTGCACCATGGTTTGTTTGGATTTTTATTTTCAGTTTATATGTACTTTGTTTTCAGACTGAACTTTTTCCCCTTGAAGACTGTTCTTGAGGGAGTTTTTTCTCCAGCCGAAGGTAACGTGGACATTGGGGGCAAAGTTGGACGTATTAAAGGGACTCTTCTTACTTATTTGACTGTGTTGCCTTTGTGCCACACCCCTTTGGGTCATCACACCTTGGAGCCCTAGAAAACAACCCATTAAACACAAGCTAGCCATGTGCGGCAGCAGCCAAAAAAGCCAACACGATCCTGGGTTGTATTAACAGAGGGAGAGAATCAAAATCACGGGAAGTATTAGGGCTCCTTTACACATCTCTAGTAAGACCCCTACGTGGAATACTGAAACCAATTTGGTCACCATACTACAAAAAAGATGTTGAGACTTTGGAAAAAAAGATAGATAGATGGAAGATAAGAGGAGAGGAGAGGAGAGGAGAGGAGAGGAGAGGAAAGGAAAGGAAAGGAAAGGAAAGGAAAGGAAAGGAAAAAGAAAGATAGATGGAAGGAAGGAAGGAAGGAAGGAAAGACAGAAAGAAGGAAGGAAGGAAGGAAGGAAGGAAGGAAGGAAGGAAGGAAGGAAGGAAGGAAGGAAGGAAGGAAGGAAGAAAGACCTGGAATACTGCATCTAATTTTGGTCACCGTGCTACAAAAAAAGATGTTGAGACTTTGGGAAAAATGCAGAGAAGAGCAACAACAATGATTGAAGGCCTGGAGATTAAAACATAGGAAGAAGGGCTGCAGGATTTGGGTTTGGCCAGTCTAGAGAAAAGAAGAATTAGGGGGGACATGATACTGCACAAGTCAGAAAGAGGGCTGTGAAAATATCTACACACCCCTCACATCCCGGACCTAAACTGTTTCAACTCCCACCCTCAAAATGACGCTATAGAGCCCTGCACCCCAGAACAACGAGACACAAGGGGAGTTTTTCCCCCTGAAGGCCATCACTCTGCTGAACAAACAATTCCCTCAGCCCTGTCCAACTATTTACAAAGTCTGCACTACTAGCATTATTAATCTTCTCATCACTCCTTATCACCCATCCCCTCCCACTTGTGGCTGTATGACTGTAATTTTGTCGCTTGTATCCTTACGGTTTATATTGACTGTTTCCTGGTATGATTTAATGCCTTATTTGTACCCTATGACTATCATTAAATGTTGCACCTGATGATTCTCAACTCTCGACGAATGTTTCTTTTAAGACTCACTGAGAGCATTTGCACCAAAGACAAATTCCTTGTGTGTCCAATCACATTTGGCCAATAAAGAATTTTCTATTCTATTCTATACCTGTCTGCCAGTATTTGAGGGGCTGCCACAGAGAAGACGGGGTCAAATTATTCTCCAAAGCCCCTGAAGGCAGAACAAGAAGCAAATGGTGGAAACTCATCCAGGAGAGAAGCAACCTGGAATGAAGGAGAAACTTCCTAACAGGGAGGACAATTAACTAGTGGAACTGCTTGCCACCAGAAGTTGTGGCTACTCCATCACTGGAGGCTTTCAAGAGGAGACTGGACAGCCATTTCTCTGAAATAGGATAGAATTTCCTGCTTGAGCAGGGGGCTGGACTAGAAGACCTCCAAAGTCCCTTCCAGCTTTATTCTACTCGACTATTCTATTCCCATATTCTCTCGTCTAGTCTAGTCTAATTTCTATTCTATTCTATTCTGTTCTATTTTCTATTCTATGCTATGCTATGCTATGCTATTTAAATTCTATTCTATTCTATTCTCTATTCTAGTCTATTCCTTATTCTATTCTATTCTATCCTGTTCTGTTCTTTCTATTCTATTCTAATTCTATTCTTATTCTAATTTTAATTCTATTCTATTCATTCTATTCTATTCCATTATCTATTCTGTGCTATGCTATGCTATTTAAATTCTATTCTATTCTAATTCTATCCTATTTAAATCCTATTCTATTATATTTAAATTCTATAATTCTATTCTACTCTACTCAACATCGAGCATCTTCACGAAGACATCAATCGCAGCGTAAACAGGGTTATCCATATAGAACAGCATGCAGAGCTGGAAGGGACCGACAAGGTCCTCTAGTCAACCCCCCCCGCTCAAGCCAGAGACCCTAGCAGACCAGTCTCCTCTTGAAAGCCTCCAGTGATGGCGCACCGACAACCTCTGGAGGCAACTTCGGTTCCGCGGGTTGATTGTTCTCCCTGTCAGGAAAAATGCACAAAAGCTTCTGCAGGGCCACCCCAGCCACGTGGCTCTTTTCAACCTGAGCAGGAACAGACTCGGGTCTGACCAAGACGAGGCCCGTTTCTAAGGCCGCCTCTGCTCTGCAGTACATCTGTAGACTTGTGTCTCTGCGGCGCTTTTGGGCTGAGCGCCAAGTCAGATTTCCTGCCCTCACAGCCGGCTGATCTTGTTGCGAAAGGCGGCTTCACGGGTGGAGCCACTCCGAACCTAATAATAAGGTCACACTGGATGCAGGAAAGAAAGATCCCCAACGGCGGCGTCACACAGAACAGAATATCAGAGTTGGAAGAGACCCGTGAGGTCCCCTAGTCCAACCCCCTGCTCAAATAGGAGACCCTAAACCAGTTCACACAAATGGCTGTCCAATCTCTTCTTAAAAGCCTCCCATGATGGAGAAGGCAGGCAGGCAGGCAGGAAGGAAAAAAGGGAAAAGAGGAAGGAAGGAAAGAAAAGAGGAAGGAAAGAAGGAAGGAGGGAGGGAGGAATGGAGGAAGAAAGAGCAGAAGGGAGGGAGGAAGGAAAGAAGGAAGGAAGGAAGGAAGGAAAAGAGAGGAAAGAAGGAAGGAGGGAGGGAGGAATGGAGGAAGAAAGAGCAGAAGGGAGAAAGGAAGGAAAAAAGGAAGGAAAGGAGGAAGGAGGGGCGAAGAAAGAGCAAAAGGAAGGGAGGAAAGAAAAGAGAGGAAAGAGGGAAGGAGTGGACGTGGNAAAGGAAGGAAAGGAGGAAGGAGGGACAAAGAAAGAGCAAAAGGAAGGGAGGAAAGAAAAGAGAGGAAAGAGGGAAGGAGTGGACGTGGGAGGGAGGGAGAAAGAGCAAAAGGAAGGAAGGGAAAGAGAGGGGGAAGGAGATAGAGATGGAGAGAGAAAGGAAGGAAGGAAGGAAGAATCCAAAACGGAAGAGGTGACAACCACTGCACCCTGCCAGCTTGCTGCCTGCCCCGTCTGTCAAATGCTCCCATGCGCCTGATGCGGTGAAAAGAAGGTGTGTTTTTTCACTTCCGAACTGTGCTCTGTGTGTTTCTCACGGAGGCCAGGATCCCCTTGTGTTTTTCATTCTCTTGCGCGGGCCCAGCCCCGATTGTGACTTTTGATAAGCGCCTGTGTGCATGCATGTGTGTGTGTGTGTGTGTGTGCAGAGAGTTCTCACAATGTCCCTTTCTCTCCCTTCGGAGCATCTGCCAAACATTTTACGCCTAACAGGAGTTGTTGTTGCGTTTTGTTTTGTTTTTTAAAGGAAGAATTTCTTCCCAATTCCACCGTCATGTGCAAGTCATTACTCCCACAACACACTCCACCCTGCTGCTGCGGAAAAGAGAAAGAACGAAAAAAGACACACAGAGCAACACACAACCCTCCTGGCAAGCTCAGGCGGCCTCACCGGAGCTGGATCTTGGGGAGCTTTTTTTTCTCGGCGCTCTCGAAGCACCCAGGCCTGAAGCCCAAAGCAAGGATGAAGCCGGCATCTTCAAGCCAGCATTGCCCAGGAGGAAAATTCCGAAGGCAGCAAAAATTATCGCCTTGGACTAAATTCTGTGCGTTATTTCCCCCAAAATAAAACCTTTTTTGGGCCTTGGCTGTAAATCTGAGAGGAATTTAAAGATGCAATAAAGAAGATGCAATTTGCAGCTCAGCATTGAAAGGAAGGGTCCTGGGTGCTCTCTCAGCTGGGTGGTTTCCTTGCAGACGTTTCATGACCCAACTAGGTAACCTCATCAGGGCTAGAAGGGAGTGGGGTTCATGGAGAGGAGGAGGAGGAGGAGAAGGAGGATTGTGGGGTCCTTGGTGCTCTTTGAGCTGGGTGGTTTCCTTGCAGGCATTTCATGACCCAACTAGGTAAGGAAGGAAGGAGAATAGAAAGATAGTTGGGTCCTTGGTGCTCTCTGAGCTGGGTGGTTTCCTTGCAGACGTTTCATGACCCAACTAGGTAACCTCATCAGGGCTGGAAGGAAGGAAGGAAGGAAGGAAGGAAGGAAGGAAGGAAGGAAGGAAGGAAGGAAGGAAGGAAGGAAGGAGAATAGAAAGATAGTTGTGTCCTTGGTGCTCTCTGAGCTGGGTGGTTTTCTTGCAGACCTATTTGGGTCATGAAACATCTAAAACAACCAAGCCCAGAGGCACCTAGGACCCCCATCATTTTTCTCCTCCTCCTCCTGTTTCTCCTCTTCCTTCTGCTCCACCTTCTCTTCCTCCTCCTCCTCCCCATCTCTGCAAATCCCTCTCCCTTCTAGATCTCATAATGTTATCTAGTAGGGTCATGAAACGTCTGCAAGAAAACAACCTTTAACACAACTTTTCCACACACATTAGTGTCTAAACTTCTGGACCTTGGACTTTCTAATTCAATCTGCCTTTAGATAATGGATTTCCTGTCTGGCCGCTCACAGAGCGGTCAGCATTAAGGTAATCGCAACGCTTCTCAGTGCCCTGTTATTCTTAGACAGGCGACACCACAGGGTTGCGTGTTGAATCCCTCGCTCTGTACTCTTCGTGTACATGACTGCACCCGACTGCACGCTAGTAACACGATTGCTAAATGTGCAGATCATACAACAGCGGTTGTGACTCATCTCCGGGGTTGGGGTGAGTCTGTCCTACCGAGATGAGATGGACCAATGGTTGCTTTCGTGGACAATAACTTGGTCCTCAACCCCAATAAGACCAAGGAGCTTCTAGGACTAGAGAAGGGACAGGTCAGACCTCCAGCCCTGGCTTATCCATGGCAGACAGGGGAGCAAGGGCCAGTTTAAGTTTCTGGGTGTTACCCTAAAAGAGGACCTGACCTGGGGGGCTCCATTGCAGGACTGGTCAAAAGGCCCAGCAGAGATTAGACTTACTGAGGCTTCTTCAGGCGACAACAACTGGATGGAAAACTGCTGGGAACCTCCTACCGCTGCACTAGGGAGCATCTTAACTTGCTGCACCTCTGATTGGTTTGCCCAGGGGCAGATAAGACATCAACTCCAGAGGGTGAAGGTCATTGCCCCTCAGAGGATCCTGGCTTGCCCTCTCCCCTCTTTGGAAGAGCTTTATAGCCCCCGCTGCCTTAAGAAGGTTCAGAACATCCTTAAAGGTCCATCTCATCCTGGGAACCCTTGTTTTGAACTATGACCATGTACAGGAGAATTAAAACAAGGACAAGTAGGCTGAAAAATAGGCTTCTATCCCAGGGCAGTAGCTCTTTATGAATTCTGCTGTATGAATGCAATATCAGGGGTTTTCAATTCGATGTGTGCAGGGGTGAAGGATGTGTGTTTGTGTTTATTTTCATGGTCAGGATATGCATTGAAGGTGGTGCTTGATTTCGTTGTACGAGGTGCAACGACAATAAACTAAAGTAAAGCAAAGTAAACCTAGCTCAGAGAGCATCAAAGAACCCACAGTCCTCTTCCTCCTCTTCCTCCAATTCCCTCCCTTCTAGCACTGATCATGTTCCCCAATTGGGCAATGCAAGAAAAGAACCCAGCTCAGAAAGCACCTGGGGACCCCTCAAATCCACCCCGAGCCACAAATGTTTTCTTTCATTTGTTTGACATTTAACAAAGACCAGTGAATGGAAATATGGCCAGGATGAACCCAGTTTTCCACCGAGCATTTTTTTTCTTCTGAGCCCAGCAAATTCACACAGCCCTGGCTGGGAACTGCCTTGGAAGCTCTGTGACTTTTTAAGAGCAGAATTATCATTCCTTGGGGAGAGAGGGGGAATAATTCCTTTAACTTCTGGACTCCCCCAGGTGCTTTTCCACTGTTGGATGGCAATGTTAAGGCTTCTCCTCCCGTTTTGAAAGACCCATCTTCAGCGACTTGCAAGAAAAAGAATAGCAGGAGAACAACGGGTTCAAAACAGGAGAAATATGCCCTGAAAAAAATAACTTGNGACTTGCAAGAAAAAGAATAGCAGGAGAACAACAGGTTCAAAACAGGAGAAATATGCCCTGAAAAAAATAACTTGAAAACCAGCTGTGAACATAACTTTAATGAGGCTCCAGCTGCTAGTGGTATACTCAACTCTTGCTATTGTTTCCTTGTTTTGTACAATAAGCTTGCATTTAAAATTTCATTTTTCTTCCTGCAAAGGCTGTCACTCTTACCCAGGAGGCCTCACAACGTAGGCAACTCCATTTGGAGATGCCCCAAATATATATATATTTGCCATCATCAGGCTTCTGTATTGTGTTCGTCTGTGAGTCAGACTGTATAACAACTGTAAAAGTCTGACTCACAGACGAACACAATACAGAAGCCAGATGATGGAAGATGAGATTCTGCCGAAACGTTGCTACAACTTTAAAAGCACAACTATAATGACGTGGGATAATACCCGAAGGAAGC
>BHFT01017197.1:0-34031 GCA_004320025.1 Laticauda laticaudata
CAGATGGCAAGTGTTTCTCTCCGTTTTACATCCTCTTTCCATCCGTTGGTGCAATGTGACATGGGCTTAAGTACCCACGAAAACTTTAAAAAACAAAACAAAACAAAAAACAAATATATTTCCACATACACACACACACACACACACACACGTGAATATATGTGTGTGTATACACACACAGAGAGACAGATATACACATACATACATACATATATTCAAAGTGGTATTGAAAGAAAGGTATTCAGGAACAAGACATGAAAGTATCATTTGTCTCACAGACCAACTCTGGATTTCATTTATGGTTATCCAAGAAATGGCTAAAAACCAGAATCCTTCCACTGTCTTTTGGGTTTTTTTTTTATTCTGACAGAAAGCAGTTAGGAAATAGCCAAATAATCATTAAATGTTTTGTTATCCTACCTTGCAGATAGATTTGTGAAGTGTATGTATGATGAGATCACTACCCCTATTCTTCCTTTTCCACCCTGTACAACAAAAAACATACATATTTTCTATGTTCTTAAACAGGATATGTTTATTCTATTTTTAGAATAACTGCAGTCACTGTTTTCATTGTACATGACATTTTAGGATCATAACAAAACTGTAAATTACAGGATAAAAATCTCAATGCAATATTAACAATATTCTGTTAGCTATTCTATGACAAGTCTAGGCATCTCTTGCAGTGTGCTCTGAAAGATTCTGAAAAATGTATGTTTCCCAGCACATAATGAACATATATAACATTTCTTGTGATACTTATGATTTATAGCCAAGATTGCATTTAATGAGTACTTTCACAATGTTTTGAAATCTTGTTAAAGATACTACATACATTCAGTACAAATTACTAACAGCAGTCTTAACTTGTTTCAAAATTACTCAAAGAAAGTCAGCAAATATGACAGCTAATTTATAGCTGATTATAAATAAGTAAAAATGGCATAGCTGCTATTTGTAAAAGAAACAAAGAAAATTATAACATTTAAAAGCTAGTGTCTGTTTATTAACAAAACTTATTTGGGATTATATTAGATTTTTTTTTTCAAAATTAAGGTGAAAATTAATAGAAGGAGCAGAGATAGAATCCAATGGTTGTGACTTTAATCCTCTGGTATTCTGAATAAAGGTTACGAAATAGATTGTGTAATGCCTCTCCCTTCTAAACTGTTTAACTCCCAACTTTCAAGTTAAATTCAAATTGCTTGATATTACTTACCACGTATCAATGTAATTCATTAATAAAATTACATATGAATTCCTATATATGCAGAGCCTTTCCTCTTAAATGAATTAATGACTTCATATATTGAATCCAGGGAGCCACTATTTACCGCTAATGGCTTTTAATATGCAATTGTTGACGGTGACAGCCCAAAAATTACTAAAGGGAAGAAATTCTTAGTTCTGACTCCTGTGCTCTGGAATTCCCTGCTCCTAATGTGTCTTCTTCAACTTCTTTTAAAAATAAGAATGACGTGCTGATTTACTGTTTGTTTTTTTATTTATTATACTGATTCACTTTTTTTTTACTTATTATACTGATTCACTTTTATAAAGTATTTTATAATACTTTATTAAACCTTAAGTTCCCAACCCTTTCAACAGGGCCTGTATTATAAGTACTGTAAAGCATAAAGTTATCTGGTCCCCGATGGTTATTGTTGTGTTAAATATTTTTCCTGATGAGTTAGTTATATTTTTTTCTGAATTTGCTTTATTATTTTTATTGATGTTTTTATCTCATTGTTTAGAATCACTTTGTGATTGAGATTGCAGCGATCTCCAGGAGGTATCATCTGATCAGTCTCATTTTTTAATGGAATCCTCAGACATGGGAATATTTTGTAAAATTCTGCAAAAATCATAATCTATATGATATCTATTCTAAGTCTATTTAATATCTATTTAACCAAAGAAACTATTTGGGGAAAGAGTGAAAGAAGAGGGGAACCTTTTATTTAAAGGCCCTGTCACACTGGCCGACGGATGCAAAACATTTGTAAAAAGGACACAGCGGATGAGCAAAATGTTCCAATGTTCCATTCCGTTTGTTTATCCGCTCTCAAAAAGTGCCCTGAATTTGCATAAACCAGAGTGGACAACACGGAAAGGAATGGACGGGGGGAGGATGTTAGGGCGGATGGAAAGCGGATGCTCCACGGAAAGCCTAGCGGATGGAAGTGGATGGAGTGGATGGCACATCCGCAAGCTTCCGGGGGAGCACAGCAAAGTGGACGCGGAATGGAAAGAGCGGATGCAGAGCGGATGCCGAACGGATGAAGCAGATGCAGAGCGAAGCCTAGCGGAGCCTAGCGGATGCCTAGTGTTCACTGCGCATGCGAGGAGGGATGCATGTGCGTCAGCCCCGCGATATAAAGGGAAGCAGCTCGCAAGCAGGTCACCATTCAGAGCAAAGACCTGCTTCCAGGACACCAGCTTTGCCAGCCAGCCAGCCAGCCAGCCAACCCCACAACCATGGGGAAGAAAAGGAACCTCTGCCATCTGCTGCCAGCCCTGGCAAGCAGAGGACAGGGCCACCCTCCCACCCCCTGGCCCTGACTGCTGCTCTACTGGGGTTTCTGCTTGCCGGGCTCACTCTTCTGATGCTGGGGCTTCTGCTGATGCTGCTTCTGCTAATGCTGCTTCTTGGTGGTGATGCTTCTGCTGATGCTGCTTCTGGTGGTGGTGCTTCTGCTGGTGGTGCTTCTGGTGGTGCTTTACTCTGCCTGCACTGCTCCTGGTGCTGGGGTTCTGCTGGTTGCTTACTCTGCTGGCACTGCTCCCTGGTGCTGCGTGCTTCTGCTGTGCTTACATCTGCTGGCGCGCTCCTGCGTCCTGATGGTCCTGATGGTGCTTACCTCTTACTGGCGCTGCTTCCTGGGTCCTGCTGGTCCTGCTGGTGCTCTGGTCCTGGTCATGCTGCTGTGCTGGTGGTCTGCTGGTCCTGCTGTGCTGCAACTTGTTGTTGCTTCTGCTGCTGCTTGCGTTGGTTGGGAGAAGCAGCCCCTACAACCTCGAAGCCCTTCTGATGAGGGCCCATATGGGCCCCTGCCAAAGGAGGAAGAGGGCAGAACGCGTGAACGGAGAGGAGGCAATACCACAATCGAAGAGGAACATGAGAGATGATGTGCTCGAATGGCTGAGGGAGAACGAGTATTCTATGGCGGAAGGGACAAGCTCTATCGAGACACCAAAAGGAAGCAGAGCGCTTGAGAAGAGAAGGCGGAGAGCCTGGGTTACACTTCGGAGGTCCTCCTCGGCTGGTGGAAGGCACATGCACACACCTGATACGGGTAAGCTACACCTCAAGAAATCTGGCCAGGCCGCGGCAAGCTGACGGACCGGGAGACCTATGTGATGGCCAAGTGCAGCTTCTTGTGAGGGTGAGATCCGCCCACCGAGGGGAAAGCAGCCCCTCTCACAACCCTCTCTCTCAGGCAGCCTGCTGAGAGCCAGTCCTCTTCTGCAAAAAAGAGTCAGCTCCTGTTTCCAGGCAGGGAATCTGTGAGCGTGCCACGACGGAAAGACCCCCCGACAGCTGGCACTCCCCGTGGCGGAGCGCATGGAGGACCCCCTGATGCAGTGGGAGAAAGGAGACGGCACTTCCACCCCAGCCCAACCCGCATCCACCCCCAGCTCCACCTCCACAGAAAGCAGAAGAGCAGGACCGGAGGGCAGAGCCACACTGTCCTGCTGGAGATCAGGGACACCATCAGGAGCAGCGTAGATTCTCCTCTCTCAGCTGAATACACACTTGATGCCCCCATCCCTCCAACCGCAAGCCCTTCCTCACCTATGTTCAAACCAGATCCTCATGAACATGTCAGAAACCCCAGTACCAGGTGGTGAAGGACAGGGATCCACCGATCTTCTTCACCAACCTCCAGACCAGCTGAACCTGCTCCCACCCAGTCCAGGCCTGCTCCTCCACCCCAGGTGATTGTCACTGACCTTCCAAGGCTTTCCACAGGCCCTCCCCAACCAAGGCTACGCGCTACCAGGAGGTCCAGCAGCACAGGCAGACCTTTCCAGTCCAGGCACAGGTACATCAGATGCCCACCGGTGCCACTGATGCCACCCACACCCACAGATGCCACTGACGCCACAGATGCCACCCACGCCACCGACGCCAGTCCTCACCAAGCTACCAAGACCAGACAGCCCACTACACTGCTCCTTCCTTCCACTCCACAGCAAGCCCCGGCCTCAGTACATCTGTCATCGTGATTGCGGGCTGACACCCCATGTCATGGAGGAAAGGCTCTCAACATCCACAGGGCTGAGCCAAGCTGTCTGAGAGCTTCCTCCACACACCGTCCCCTGTTGTCCTCTCGGAGCCAGGCACCCCCAGTGGCATCAGACCAGCACGCCAGCAGCAGCCACCTGCACAGCACCTTGGACCCTTCACCCCCTGAACAATGGGAATGCCTCAGACTGACTGAGAAGAGTGCCAGAGACTGGGTGGCTACCTGTTGACCTTTATTTTTGCTTTGACACTTGATTTGGGTCATTTTTCTTTACACTTGTTATTAATAAAGATTATCTTTGCCTTTCACAAACTTGCTTCATTTATTTTTGTAAATAAAGTCTTGGTGTAAATTTTAGAAATGGTTTTAAGCCTTTGCATGCTTGTGGGCATGGGTAAGGATAGAGTGGAAAAATGGCAGGGATACCTGCCTGGGGATGGGAATAGCTGTGGGATGGGCAGGGATACCTTTGGGAGGTAAAGCTGTGGGATAAGAAAACCTCCAGGTGCAAGCATAGTGGGGACTGTATGATCCACCCTCCCAGGTGCCACACCTATGGCCCTTTATTATCAATAATAATGTAATCATTCATCCACACATGTCAACATAAACAAAACTCTTTATTAAAATGCCCTGTTCATTGTAGGCCCACCCAACATACATTGTCCAATCTCATCAGTTTGTGATGAGAACAAGCTGAAGGAAGCTCCATTAATCATCTTACCATCCTTCTTGCCACTCCTCTGCTCCTGCTGGGGAGTTGCACCAGTGTTTCAGGAGGTTGCGCTGCTTCTTCCCTTCACGTGAAGTTCTGTTGGGGCCTTGCACATCCTTATGTCTTATCAGGTTTCGCCCTTGCCTCCATTCCCCAGGCTCCATGTCCCCATTGCCTTGTTAGAGATCTACGAGCCTGTTCTGCAAGACTGGGTAGCGGGTGCGCATGAGATTGTGCAGGATGCAGGCAAAGCTTCCACGACTTCCTCTTCACAGTCTCTGGGGCAAATGCTGCATGGTGCGTGAGAAGTATCAGATGCCAAAGGCGTTCTCCACCACCCGCCTTGCCCTGGGACAGCCTGTAGTTGAAAGATCCTCTCTTCACGGGTGAGGAGTCTGAAGTGTAGGGGGCTTCATGAGGTAGGTTCTGAGGGAGAAGGCAATCATCCCCCACGATGAAGTATTGCACATCTTGTGTGTCTTGGGCAGGTGGTCTGGATCTGGGAAGCCTATGCTGAGGTTGCGTTCCAGCCCCTCCTTGAGGTCACTGGCGTTTTATACCCTGGCATCTGAAGCTGACCCGTTGCCTGAAGCATCAATGTACCATGGAACTTTGTATCAGCATCGACCATGGTGTGAAGGATGATGCTTGAAAGAAGCCCTTGTAGTTGAAATAAGTGACCCCGACTTGGCTGTGAGGCTTTGCAGGCCATGTGCTTCCCATCTATGGCTCAACGGGTGTGGGGAAGTTCCACTTCTGATACCACTGCTTCTGCAAACTTTCTTCCAGTCTTCTTCAGTGGAGGGGCACTGGAGGAGCTCCTCCAGTATTCTTCGGATCATGGCCTGCACCACTTCTCTGACCACAATGCTGATGGTGTTGTGTGGCACCCTCCAGCCGTACTGCATGCCTCCTGTACGTGGTCGCTGAGGGCCAAGGTGGCGCAGAGGTTCAGGTGCCACCTTGAGCGCCAGTGTCCCAGCTGGGCGAAGTTGTGGTTTGCCTTGGTTCAACCTGGGTCTTCAGCCGCTCACCAACTTCGTCAAACATGGCTGGAGGCATCTCATGAAGTTTTGAAATGCACGAGGGTTCTTCATTCCTCAGCTCCACCATCAGCTTGTTTGTTACAGTCCGTACTCTGCTCTTTTCCCGATCCATTTCTTCGACCAGACACTTCTTGGCTGCCTCCTTTTCTTCCTGTAAACAGGTGAAAGAGCCTGTAGATGCCTTTGCACTGTTGCAGAAACGATGATGGCTTACCAAAAGGACTGTGTTACGATCCATGGTGGACATCAATGGATGCTGTGGAAGAGCAAGAGCCAGATGAAGGCTGCAGAGTCTGCACAGCAGGGCTGCTGGACTGAAAGTTGAGATCCAGGTGAGTTCTTCCCCCTTTTTATAGGCAATATAGGTTTTTCCACTAGGTGTCCTTTTGCCATCCTCCTAGGCCATTCCTGCAGACATCCTTAATATTCGAATACGAGACTGGCGATCAGCCCGACCGCGATACTCTCCGGAGAGTGTATTTATTGTTCACTTTGCACCATTCTTGGTTATGCGACGCCTCGAATCGAACACTATATATATCTTTTCGTCTGTGCTATACTAGCCTGCGCTCCGTTTCCACGTCCGTTTCGCTTCCTAACCCTGTGTCCGTTTTCTGCTGGAGTGGATTTCAGTGCGCGGAATGCGCAGCGGATGCCTAGTGGTTATAGCGTGACGCACGTAAACGGATGACGACGGATGTAGGACGGATGTTCCCCGTATGCGTTCGGATGGCAGAAACAGACACGTTGGATTACATTTTTCTTCAAAACGTTTTGAGAAGCTCAAAAACCTTTTGAGCGGATGGAAAACCTTCAGTTGGACAGATGCTGGGAGCGGTATTAGACAGAGGATGAAAAAACGGAGGCAGTGAGTACAGAACGGATGAATCGCGTTAACCAATGGATGTCAAGTGTTTCTCTCCGTTTCACATCTTCTTTCCATCCGTTGGTGCAGTGTGACATGGGCTTAATAAGTAAGTGTGGCTGATGGAGAAAATACAGAAACAATTTGGGAAAGGTTTGGGAAGTATTGGAGGGTTTATAGAATCATTAGAAGGAAGGGGTTTGTGGGGACAGGGGGAAATGATCGAGAGAGAACAGGACAGGAGGAAGGAATGTATATTGCCAGATTGATATAAACAGAGTGAAATAGGAAGGAAGGAAGGAAGGAAGGAAGGAAGGAAAGATATCCTGCATGTCAAAAATATAAAATGAAAAAAAATATATTCAAAGGAATAGATTTGTATTTGTGGCAAATATTCCAGTTTAGCAGCTTCTCACACTACAACAATACTATTTATACCTGACATTGCTCTATAGCATCTTTGGCAGTTTCTCAGCCTACAAAAAGAAATTTAAAAGTTTCCGCAAGCATAGCCTATATATTTCTTCAGACAATTAATGCATCTGGAGATTTTATTTTCCATAACATATGGGATCAAAGTTCCACAAGAGACACATAGCTATTATATTATAATTCAATACATAAACTAAAAGATTTGTAACAGCAATTTACTCGGCAATAGATCACCACAATGTGTTGAGGGCGACTGTTCAGCCAGGATTCCATAGCCTTGCAGATGTTGCATATCTTATTAAGGGATGGAGCATAGAAGTCAGGCCAGCCCACTTCCATAATCTGAAATAATTAAAAAGTGTTAGAAATGTATAAAGGCAAACCTTTTTAGCAATTTACACAATAAATAGAATAAATATATTTTTCATATGTTTATTTTCATAGCAGTCTTTTCCACCTTATTTGTTCCCTACATATAAATTATTGTAATGCTTTCATAAATGCTGTGCTTTAAGTACTTTGTTAAGAAACAAAGATGGTGACTTGTTAAAAAAGTTATTCAGAATTCCACATGAAAACCATAAAAAAAAAACATTAAAAAGCATTACAAATTGAAGCCCTGATATATACACTAATCCCAGATGGATATTTATATCTAATCCTAGATGATTACCAGATGGGATTCCCAGAAACATTTTTCTAAGCTATTCACTTTGCAGTCTAATATAAAACAGAGTTATGAGATATACCAAAGAAGCTGTTAAATAGCAATAGCAACTCTAACGTTGTCCTTCCAAACATAAAAACGAGAATAGCTTTTGTGTATTAAGAAAAAAATAAATGTAATCTGAGAGATAATTCAGATTCCGTCCAATAATGGTGTGTTCATTGAGTGTCCATATTTCAAAATAATTGTGGAATCAGTAGTTGGACTATATAACTTCTTTACGCAATAATCCCCAAATCTAATAATGAGGAATGAGGAAATTATTTTTTGCTTAAAAATCACCCTGCAAAAACCGGCCTATTGAGGTGACAGTGTCCCCCTTGGAAATTTTGCTGGAGACAGTCTAGCCAAACATCCTCAAAAATTCTGCCTACGATATAAAAAAAATAAAACAGAAGCTGTGCACTTTAATACAAGAACATGTTAATACCTTTGGGTCAAGCTTAGCAAAATCATATCTTCTTTCAGAGAGGTTCAGTACCTATTGCAGAGGAAAATATTTTAAGCATGAACATTAATATTTTAAACATTTAACTAATATATTTGATAATGAAGTTATGCAGATATGATAGTTTATAAAAAGCCCTGCAAATCTCATAACAGAAATGTGACAAGACTGCCAATATTTCTTTTTATAAAATAAATGTAGGCATGACCCAGCTCTACATAAAAATTCCTTAAGCCCATGTCCCACTGCACCAATGGATGCAAAGAGGATGTAAAACGGACAAAAAAGCTTGCCATCCGTTGGAATTGGTACTCACCGTACGTGTTCAGAATCTCTATCCAGTCAAACAATCGTCTACTGATTTCATCCGCTCAAAAGTTTGAGCTGCAAAACTTATTGAGCGATGAAATTTCGCGGCTACAATCTACATCATCCGGAACATAAGCCACAAATACGTTCTACTCCATGTCAACTTCTGTCCTTGTATCTCTCGGCATCTCTGGCATCCCGCATCACATCGTGCCAGAAAGTATGCTAAGGGGAAGCGAAAGTACATGGAAGTCACATAGCGTTAGTAGCAGGATAGAAAGGATGTAAGCAGATGATCTCGTATATAACAATTAAAAACAAGACATAACAGCGTTCGTAGATAGTTGAGTTCACGATATTATAAGGAGTCTGGAGTATTCCATAGTATAGTGAGAACAGTAGCGGAATAACCGACATTTTATAAAAAGCGAGGAAAAATTCACCACCCTGGAATCTCATATCAGTCCAGCAGCGTAGGTACCAGACCCTCTTCACCTGATCCTTGCTCTCTGTCCATATCAGCTTGATTCTCCACATGGATATCATCACCTCCTTAATGGTGAGCGCATATGTCAGATAAACAAGATTCTCAGACTGTACACCTGTTTCTACTCAAGGAGAAGAAGAGACTGTGTGGTTGAGATGATCGGAAGAGTGGAGTTTGGAACTGTATGACAAGTATGTGTGGAGCTGAGGATGATACCCACTCTGCATTCGCACCTTCATGAGGATGCCCAGCCATTTGATAATTGTGGAGCTCTGAAAGACCTATAGTTGACCAACGAAGCCCATACTCCATCCAGCCCTGACGGCTGGCGGTAGGTGGCACGACTTCTTGCGCACTGGCTCTGGAACCACGACGAAACATGCGGGTCTGGAAGCCACACAACACATAGCAAAGTGGTCAGAAAGGAATAGTGCAGCCTCTAAGAATACCTAGTGAGCTCTCCTAAAGTGCCCACCATGAAGAACTGCTGGAGGAAAGTTTTGTAGAACCATGTGGATTCAGAGTGAAGTCCCCGACACCGTTGACCAATTAGATTAGGAAGCAGTCGCTGCAAAGCTCCAGCCACTCAGGGTCTCTATATCAACTCATAGGTTTCTTCAGTCTCATCCTCTTGCATGGTATGGCTGACTAAAGTTCATTACATCGTGCTTTCCAGCGAGGTCAGCTTCAGATAGCAGTCATCATCACGCCAATGACGTATGATGGGCTGCGAACACAATCTCATTAGGTTTCCATGATCACCTCCGTACAAGTAACATAAGCATTACCTACTTCTTGTTGGGAGTAACGACCTTACTCCTAGCACCTAACCTCATGAACCCTACATATCTTACCAAGATACCTCACCCGTGCAGAGAAGATCTCAACTAGCAGGCTGTCCAGGCTACAGACGGGTGGTGGATGAATTCGCTTTGCGAGCCTGGCAACAGTTCGTCGCTTCTGCCACCAGCGCATCCCAGGGACTACGTAGGAGCATCGGGAAGCTTGCTGCATCTCTGCTCAATCTCTAATCACATCCGCTCATACCCAGTGTTGAAACAGGGCTGTGGACATCACAAGGAATGCGGGACATGAGCCTGGTAGGAGCAGGACCAAACATGATATCAGATGTGGATGTGCAGGCCCGAACAGAGTCTTCAGTGAAGGGAAGAGCAGCGCAACTCTTGAAACATCGGTACACTTCCCAGCTGGAGCAGTGGAGTGAAACGACAGATGGTTGATGACTTATGCGATGCTTCTTAACGACCTGTTAATCACATCTGATAAGATTGCTGCACTGTATCTGAGTGGCCTTACTATGAAGTAGGGCATTATAATATAGGTTTGTTATTTATAATGTTGTTGATCATATGATAATAGTTATGATATAAAGCACATATGTTGCAGCTGGAGGCGTGTACCATACACAGTCCACAGCTTAGCACTGATGTTATCTATCCACGAACTATCTTAACCATCCACAAACTATCATTAGACCCATTCCACAGCATATCCTTAACATCCCACAACTATCCTACCCATCCCAACTATCCTTACCTATGCCACAAGCAAGCATAAGGGCTTACCCTTTTTTCAAGTTTTCACCAACACTTATTAAGATTAAATAATAAATAACAGCAATTGTGTGAAGCAGAAACCTTTATAACAAATGTCTTAAGTATACCTGTATGACTTTCATAAATAAGCAAAATGGATCCATAGTAAAGTGTCTTATAGCGAAGAATAAGGTGAACAGGTACAACCAGCTCTGGCACTCATTCTTAGTCACTCTAGGCATGTCCATTTCTCAAGCTGTCAGAGCGTCAGAGACTGTGGAACGTGACTGGTGCTGGAGTGCCGTCTGAGCGCCATTTGGGGGTACCTGGTCCCGAGAGTACAAACAGGTGGAATTGTGTTCAAGGAGCTCTCAAGAGAGTACTCAGTCCCTTACGGTTGAGAGGCCTTCACAAAGACTGGGATGCAGTTAGTCTGAAGACAAATTTTCTGTTGAGGGCTATAGTGTGGGTGATGAGAAGAGAGAGTGAGTGGCGTCGTTCTGCAGCTTCGTCAGGTTGAGAGCGTCTGTGGCGTCCGATGTACTGCGCTGGGCTTTCTTTTTGTTTTTTTTTGTTTTTTCTCGGAGGGATCTGGTGTGGACATCCTGGTACTCATAGCCTTGTAGTACTAGGTGCTGTTGAAAGTCCTTGGAAGGCTGTGACATCGGCTGGATGGGAGGATCAACTGGAGGGTCGGAGCAGGTTAAGCTGGCTCCGGAGTGTGTGTACATGCTGTGATTTTCTCTCATCACCTGGTATGGCCGCGCAGGTCCATGAGGTCTGGTTCAACCATAACGTGATGAAGGGCTTTTGCAGTTCGAGGATGCATAATTCGCTGTGGACAGTCTGGAGAAGAATATCTGTGTGTCCTGATGGTTCCCTGTCTCCACAAGACAGTGTGTCTCTGCCTCAGTCTCTCTCGCCTGCTTTCTGGGAGATCGGAGCTGGGTGTCGGTGTGTTGGTCCTTGGCTGCTGCCAAGTCCTCTGTCATTGAACCGGTGATCCTCTCACATCCGTCTGGCATGGGAGTGCACTGTCTGGGGGGAGGCTCTGCCGGTGGGCCCTCCAAATACCTGCTGGACATGGTAGCTGTCTCCTGCGGGAAGAGAGTTGGCTCTCTTGGCTTCTGAGGGAAGCGTTGACAGAGTGGTGCTCCTCGTGCGATTACCCTCCAGGAATCTGCACTTTGGCATGATACACTCCGCAGTTGAGATTAACCAGCGCACTGGCCAATTTTTTGAGGTGTAGCTTCTCATACCAGGTGTGCATGTTGTCCACCATCCCAGTATATCAGCTGACAGGTGTAGCCCATCTCTCTGCTTGGTCTCTCCAAGCGCCTGCTTCTTCTGGTTCGTGATAACTGTGGCCTTTCTCCCACGAGGTATCGTTCTCCCCTCAGCCATTCGAGCCACTACCTCCTCATGTCATTCTGAAATTGAGTACTGTTTCCTCTCTCCCTTCTCCTGCCTTGCCTTTCTTCCCTCTGCAGGGGCTCAGGGCTCACAGCAGGGCTTTGAGGCTGGGCTAGGCCATTCACAGCAGCAGCCACCAGAAGCAGCCAGGAGAACACCAGTCAGCAAACAGCGCAGGATAAGACCAGCAGAAGCGCACAGCACAGCAGCTTCAAGTCAGCGCATGTGGGATGGTGGTTCTGTCCTCTTTCCCAGGTGCAGGAGTAGGCACAGGCTTTCTCTTCTCAACCATGGGTATCTTCAAGAGTACTCTGGCAGCAGGTCTCTTCTCTGAATGTGAGCTTCGAGCATCCTTTTATATCTGCGGAGCTGACGCAATTTATCCTCCCCGCATGCGCAGTGAACGCTTTGCATCCGCTACGCATTCGCTATGCATCCTATAGGCGTCTGTGATGCATCCGTGTCATCCGCTACGCATCCGCTCCTTCCGCTAAGCGTCCGCTTCGCTATTCTCCTCCGGAAGCCCTGCGGATGTGTCATCCGCTTCCATCCGCTAGGCTTCCTATGAACCTCCACTTATCATCCTCGCTACGTATTACCCCCGTCCGTTCCTTTCCGTTGTTTTCCGTTCTGTTTATGCAAATTTGGGGCACTTTTGAGAATGGATAACAACGGATGGAGCCACACCCGAAATTTTGCTCATCCGCTGTGTCCTTTTTGCATACGTTTTGCATCTGTCGGCCAGTGTGACCTAGCCTTTAAGGCTACTGATTTCAGTGGAAGAAGCAAATACATTTTTAATTTACTCTCATTTTTATTTGAGATAATTATGATTTTATTTCAATGCTGATATAGTGTTATCCATCCCACAAGCATCACTTTTTTTCTATGGAATAATTTCCACTCTTACCTTGTATTTCTTATCTCAATTCAAAGTAATGAAGGGCTATGGAAGTAGATGTCTCTATTAATGGCTATTGTCAAGAATTGTTCCTGAAACTTAGACAACCTGCTTAACTGCTTGCTGCAAAAAAAAATGGGCTTCCTATAAGCACATAGCTAAGGACTATTAGAAACTGAATGGTCAACAAAATGGTCAGGGGATCAGATCCAGTTTGAGCTTCTTTGGCAACAGACCGAAATCTGTGATTGTGCGCAGTTTCGATCTGTGCTTGCTGCTGGAGTGCCCCAAGCCGGCTGGTTTCGGGGCTGAGCCACCCCATAGAGGTAGTGAAGAGAGGGGAGACTGCCAGCAGGTCGAGGAGAGCCACATCTCTCCTCCCCAGCTGGCCATTACTCCCTTTCCCGAAGGCGGTTGCAGCGGTGGTCAGAAATGGCCACCTCAAAGAAGAACTCAACCGGAAAAGAATGTGCAGGAGGAAGATAAAAAGAGAAAGCTTTTGGTTGACCGGGTTGAACTGGAAAAACAACAATACAAGGTACCCTGGAATTTGAATTATAAAGAACAGCATTGTTCTCAAAGAAGACTTTGAAACTGCGAATGAGAGAGAGAAGGGAAAGGATTTGATTTTTTTTTTCTTTTCTTCCCTATATTAACAAAATGGTCAGGGGAGTTCTGGTTGATGCTGTGGCAAGAACAGCTGGAAAATAGCAGAGCTCCACCAGGCTCCATGAAATACAACTGGCAACTTCTTGATGGGAGACCCTACAGGTTAAGCCACCCTAGAGGGATGATGAAAAAAGGAGAGGCACTTCATTGATCTCAAGGAACTGCAATTTATTTGTTGATCCGAAGAAAGTTCTCCAAAACGGCAGCAGGGACTGCCATTTTGGTCAATTACAAGCTGGAAAAGCCAGAACATAAGATCTTGTGCTGGAGCAGTGCGTGGACAGAGCAGTGAAACTGGGTGAGATAACTTTCAACTTTACCTTAGAGATTTAATCCAAATTAAAAATTACAAAAAATGATCTCCAAACTTTAAGAAAACTGCAATTGGATTTATGGAAAAAGATTAAAGACTAAAAACTAAACAGGAAGATTAAAAATTAATGGCTTAGAAGTAAAAGAAATACCTAAAGGATGATTTAAAACATAGAAAGCCTCAAAAAGCCAAATAACATTGTGAAAAATGATTATTAGGAAAAATTGCTTTTCTAAAATTCTATCTCTAACCCCCCTGACTGGATGACAATCAGCTGTTTTTTTATTTTTACACTCTGTTGAAGCTAGAATTAGGAACAGGGGAACCATCTACTTCAGGAAGATCACTGCAGTGTGTAAAATTCAAAGGAAGGAGTGAAATAAATAGCACCTGGAAGGCTAATTGACCTTGACTTTATCTTAGTAGGCAAATTCAATACTGGGAAATATTCACTGAACATAAAACTTTTTTGGAACTCTGCATTAAAAAGTGGATTTGAAAGATTTCAAGAAACCCCGTGGGCTAAGTTGGATTTGGGTACTTTAGGAGACAGAGGAATAATTTTGGGATTGACCAAATTTTATTAATAATTGACTTTTTTTGGAGTTTTTAGATATTGGGATACTGGATTATTAGAGGTATATTAATTTGGTACAAAATGATCCAGCAGGAGACAATAAAGTTCCATGAAGTAATATTAGAAATGGTGACATATAAGAAGATGATGGAAATATTTAAAGATAAAGATATGAAAGTAGAAAGCCCTCAACAAATGGCAAGAAAAGATGAATATGATACCCAGAAGACAGATGAGAAATTAGAAGGAGTGGTAGAGGAGACAAAGCAAAATAAACTATAAGAAGATAAAAATAAGTTAAAAGCAGATAAAAACACTGAAAAGACAGTCACAATAAATACTAAAGATCAAATAGATAGTCTCTTAAGAGCTTACAATAGAATCAAAGGAAAAAGAAGATTTTCCAAAGATAATGAAAGGGATATGGATGGATATTCAAAAGATACAGCAGAAGAAGATAAGGGTAAGGCAGAGGGAACAATTAGTCTGTGTAAAAATACTAGAAAGTCATATAGGATTCCAACAGAGAAATGTAAAAGAATCACCAAAAAATAAATAAATGATGAAATTTTAAAAAGGCTGAGAAATGATGGATACAGACATAATACCTTGCAATATAGTAATTATATTAAAAAAAAGAAATAAGGGGAAATTTTAAATTGGGAAAATAGTAGCACCTATATAGATATATAATAGAATTTATTATAACTATAAATATATTAAGATTAGGAGGTGGAAGACTATGACTAGGTATATCTAAATGTATTATTATGATTAACAGGGTGCAAAAAAAATACCAGAATATACAGTTTTCAAAGACGATAAATTCAAGGGACTTAGAGATATAATCTTGGGACTGATTAAATCTTATTAACAACTGATGTTATTGGTGTTTATAGAAAATTGAGATGTTGAAAATGTGGTGGAACACTGAGTGATATTTAAAATATTAAAACATTAATGACTTAACAGGAGTTAATAAACATATTATATGAAGAAATGCTGTTGATGTTTACATATATTTTTGGAGAAAATGATAAAAAAATCATAAAGAAAGAATAGTATTATTTAAAGATAATGAGGCGAATATAGAAGAACCCCAACAAATGGGAAAAATAAAGAAATAAGTACAAATTGGGAAAATAGTACAATATATATTGATACATAAAAGAATATATAATTACAATGATCATATCAAGCTTAGAAGTTGGAAGATAAAAACTCTGTGCATGTAATTGTATGTTTACTGTTAGCATTGTGTGAAAAGAATACTGACCCAACCATTACACTGATCACAAAAATTGTTGGTTGTTAAAGAAAAAGTTCAAATTAAACATTTAACAAAAAAAGGCTTCAGGTTTAATATCAAAGTCTATTTCCAAGTGTTTTTGAATTTGGGGATGTTCAATTTCATTAATATATTTTTCTCATCAATATATTTTTCTCATACATAGAAAGCTTAATATGAATATACAGTATATACACAAACTTTATTTTCAGAACTACATATAATCCATTTTTTCACTTCAGCTCTTTTTGTACATATATAAAAGAAACATATTAAATATATTATTTAGATTATAAAATAGCAGCTAATCTCTCATTTGAAGCAATAAACTAGGAGAATGCAACTAAACAAATATAATGGCTGAGCCAATGTATACGTTTTATTTCTCCTCATACTTCCTGCAACTCTATCCTTTTAGTCAAATTTTAGAATCTCAAAATCATCTCTTTTTGGATTAATGAAAGGTGTTCTGTGGACCAGGTTCTGAGAATGGCTGTATTGGACTACAGATACATAATATACTTCATTACTGTCCTCTATTAGACTTTACTAAAAGTCTGAAAATTTTAAGAAATGCAAAGCTGTTCCTACTATATTTGGAGGTCACTTCACACATTACAAACAAGAAAATCTAATGGCATAAACATAACAATAGATATATCATCTAATAAATGTTTAGGTGACAAATGACATCATAGAGACTGCATCTCCTCTTACCATGTAGTTGCCACCATGTCTGGATTTAAGCATACCAATTACATCTTGGAAGTTATTTTGATAAATTTCCTCTGAGCAGTTTCCTGGGAATGACACTGCAATGATTCTTTCAGTAATGTAAGTGAGGTCCAGTTCATAACTTTCCTCCATAATACAGTCAAAATTTGTACTTCTGTGGTGAACAACAGAGAACAAGACCACTTCAAAGAATTACAAGTGGGCATACAATGTTATATAGAAAGTAAGCTAGGACACTTAGAATATAGCTTGTGAAGAAAAAAAATTAAGGAGAACTGAAAATATGACAAATATGTATAACAATATTGATATAAATACTTTAAACAAAAGCATTTTTAGTAAGAGACAAATATTTAAATAGTTCTTACTGATAGTGGGGGGAATAACAGAATAACAGAGTTGGAATTTGGATGACTTCTAGTCCAACCCCCTACTCAAGCAGGAGACCCTAAACCACTCCAACCAATGGCTGTCCAATCTCTTCTTAAAAGCCTCCAGTGATGGAGCACCCACAACTTCTGAATGCAAGCAGTTTCATTGGTTGTTAATATTTCCTTAATTCTAAGTTGCTTTTATCCTTTGTTATTTTCCATCCATTATGTCTTGCCTTACCTTCTGGAATTTTGGAAAATAGATTGACCCCCCCTTCTTTGTGGCAGCCCCTCAAATATTGGAGCATTGCTATCATGTCACCCCTAGTCTTTCTTTTCATTAAACTAGATACATCCTGCAACCATTCATCACATTTTAGCCTCTAGCCTTCTAATCATATTTGTTGTACTTTTCTGATCTCTTTCTAGAGTCTCAATATCTTTTTTTATCATATGGTGACCAAAACTGGATGCAATATATTCTAAGTGTGATCTTACTAAGGATTTATAAAGTGATACTAATACAAGTGAGAACACTTTATGGCGACACAGAATGGTTCAGAATCAGTAAGGGGAATGTAATTTATCAGCTTTTTTGTTCAATTGTATGTGAAATGCTTACGCAGAAATTAGTTCTGGATCTGCCTGATGTTGGAATAAATATTGGGACAAGAACCATAAATAATTTGAGATATGCAGATGATACAAATTATTAGCTGAAAATAAGGAAGACCTAGAAAAAACGATCTGGATTAACAAGGTTGAAAGTAAAACATAGGATTGGGTCTTAACATCAGGAAAACAAAGATAATGACAATGGTTAGTGGAACAAGAAGAAGGTGCAAGCAAAAAAGAATAATTGCTTGATAATATCAAATCTGATACAAAGTTGAATATCCCACAACTGAAAGAAGTTGTATTTGACAGGGTACTGTGGAGAGCAGTTGCCCATAATGTCAGACATGACCAAATGGTTAAAACAACAATAAAAATAAAATTAAGTTAGATGAATTATGAAGTTACATGAATTACATTTATTGTTGACATATTTAACAATATATTAACAATATCCCCTGCCCCTTATGTCTAGAGTTCAATAGCTGCCAAACAGTTTTGTCAGTTCTTAGAGGACATATCACAGCAGAAACTATTTATGTAATTTTGGCTACAGAATTATACTGTAGAATGTTATCGTAGCTTAGTATAATGTTCACTAACAAATGTTCAAGTATTGTCAAATATATACTTAAACTTTTTCTCTCTGGCATTATAAATAAGAGAGAAGTATTCAGAAAGGACTTACTTAGATATTTTGTCACAATGGAGAGATGAATTTCTTAAAAAACTTCTGGAACCCTAGAAATAAAAATAAGTAAAATATGAATAATTTTTCTATCACAAAAAATCCTATGCAATTTATTTGCGTAACTTTTAAATATAATTCCCATTGCTTTGAACAAATCAATGTTCAAAGCTATTAATGTCTGACAGCAATTGAAACTGTATTTAGTAGTTTTTTAAAGTATTTCAGTCTTAATAATGCATGGAGAAAAATTAATCTAACAATAGAATTATTTTCAACAAAACTCAGAAGAGATAATAGTTTGTTCTTTAAAATTACTTTAAGTAAAACAGCTATATTAATTTATTTTAAATAGTAGCACAGTATTACCCTTTTGATAAGCAAATTTACCTATATTTCATCAAAATCATAGTTTGTCTCTATAGACAGAATGTTTAATTAATATGGCCATGCAACACATACCATTTTGGGAACAGAATGTTTAATTCACAAAACAGCATATTTTCAACATTACTGCAGCTTAGTAAACAGTATGTCCTGCTAAAAGTGTGTTGAATATGTGATTTGGGGTAGGGGAAAAGATATTAGGATTCAGAAATTATTTTGAGGGATAATTGGTTTTACTGTAATACTGTATATTGTTCTTTGTAGCAGCACCTTCCTTTGGAAAGAAAATCTTCCTGAGATCCGAACAGCTCTCATGAAGTATTTATTATGTTTTCCAGTCAATTATAATTTCAGTTTTAATTAAGGGATTAATGTAGAAAAATACTCCATTAGTCTTTTCTGAGTCCATTGATGTGAGTCTAGGACTTCTAGTCTAGTGGTCGCCAAACAATAGGCCACGGCCCACTGGTGGTTCATGAGAAAATTTTGGTGGTCCGCAGAGCACCCCCACAAAGCAATTAATCCAGGCTGCAGGAGAACACAAGGCTACACCACCCACATGGTCTGCGGGAACCCTCCCTGCTCACTCACTCCTTACCTGGCAAACTTGCCTGCTAAGTTGCTATTTTTCCTTTTTTTTTTAATCAACTATCAGCTATTCTGCTGTGCCAGGAGATTTAAATTAAAGAAATTAAATTAATTTCTTTGAAAGAAAGCAGGAAATAATTGGATTATTATTTATATCTTCAACTCTGCTTTTAAGAGAGGAAGTAAGTTGCAGCAACAAATGCAACTGCATATTTTTTGCAAAACTGAGATGTTTGGGGTGGCCGTAAAAACTTGCTTAAGCCATCTTAAAGTGCTTTGGTGCATTTTTCCCCATTTCCCTGCCACCTCCCTACTACCAACTGCCCAGTGTCAGGGAAGCAGGATCAGATAAGGGGATCTTGGTAGCAGCTGGATCTTGATATGTAGGGTTTATTCAAAAAGAAAATAAGAGACTGAAAAAAGTTTAAAAAAAAAAAAGACCCACAAAAGGCTGCAAGTGGAGTGATGAGTGAGAAGACATCCAGGCAGGCTGTGACACTGGAGAGGGAAAGAACAAGAGATGAGAAAAGCTGATATGGAAGATGGGAGCTGCTTGCTGCCTTCTATGGAGCTGGGGCCAGGACGCAATCTCTCTCCCTTCCTCCCTCCCCTTCCTTCCTTACCCTAACAAACATCTGGGGCTGTTAGATGTTAGGCTGCCGTTAGGCTGCCGCATTTCCCCCATAGCCCCACAGCTCCCGAGATATTGCATGCTGGCAGATAGAAGCACCAGGGCTTCTGTCTGCCACCTGATTAGCTGGTGGCAAACTGTCCCGTGTGGCCAAAGGCCTGGGACAAACGGTGTTTCAGTGAATGGACTGGGCCAAAGGGCACAGGGTGGACAGACAGAGGCTCATTGGTCAGGGCAAATGGCTGGGGGAAGGCCAGCTGAGGAAGAAAGCTGGAGATAAATGGGAGGAGGTGGAGGCCTGGAGGAGGAGGAGGCACGGCCAAGGGTAGGAATCTGAAGGTCCTAGACACATATCTCCTATTCTATCAGATTCTTACATACAATTTTAATCTAAAGTATAAACTGGTAGTAAAACATATAAAACAGCCTTTAATTCAAAGAAGCACGTTCTTGTTTACAAGTCCAACAAATCAGTGGGAGCAGTTTATAAAAAAAGACAGAATCAATTTAAAGCTTTTAGTTGTAATCCTAGAACACAGACCTGTTAGTTTACAATCCCTAAAAAATAAAAACAAAAACTTTATGCATTTGTTCTCTTTTGTTTCTAAGTTTTTACAAGTTAAATATTAGGAAAAATTCTAAACATTTCAGTATAATTCAGTATCATATAATTATAGCTCCAGAAGTAGTCTCCAAAATATACTAATTTCTTCAAAAGTCTCCCTTTAACTACAAAGATGAATAAATAAAAACAAAATAGAAATGAAGAAAATCTCTGGTGCATAAAACCTGCTACATTGCTGCTGTGAAAATGACCCCCTCAATTGCTCAGCTCACAATCAATTAAGAAAACTTTCTGTTTTTGTAATTTACTCATGAGGTCTGACAATCTGAATGACAAATGCCAGCTGTGCAAGGCGTAAAACAAGCTGCATTGTTGTTTCTAAGGCCATCACAAGAATATAATCCAAGGATGTCAAATTTAATTTCACTGAGGGCTGCATCAGGGTTGTGGTTGACTGGGGGGGGCATGTTTATGGTGGGCGTGGCTGGGTAGTCACAGCTGATTGGGTGGGCCCAGCCAGCTCAATGTCATTCACATTTAGGGGCACTTCTAATGGCCTGGATGGGGCTGGGGGGAAATCCATTATCGCCAGTGGAGGAAGATGGGACCAGGGTGAGTGCCAAACACTTGTCCACCAGAGAAAACTCACTGTCCTCCTCAGGTCACATGGTGGATCCCCAGATGGTGGTGTGGGCTGCCTGGAGCCCTTACCAGTGGAGGCCAAGAGCCCAGCCTGGCCCTCAAGCTCTAAGGACCCCAGGATCTCATAACTCAGCCCAGCTTCATTTCTCCAAGGGGGTGCCCAGCTGCGCTTATTTCCTCGAGGCTACTGTTACTGTGCTCACTCTTCTTGGCCACATTGCTCATGGTGGATGTGGGAGGGCAAAGTGTATGGGTCAGAGAGGCCCATTCCCTCTCCTTGTGAGAAGATCCAGCTTTGTAACCAAAGCATCGTCAGCTATAGGATAGAAGACCATCAGGAGAGGAGGTAAATAATCTCTATCCCTATCAGTAAGGAAAGAAAAAATGTACAACAGCAGGGAACTTTCCATGTCCAGTCTCAGGAGAATGGCACTTTGGGAAAGACTGCTACTGACTTCTATGCTTTAGCTAGCATCAGACAACTAGCATCAGAAAACCAAGGGAAATCATCAAAATCATTAAAAAGCAAAAGCTGGAATATTTTGGACATATGATGAGACACCCAGAAAAATATGCAATATTTAATTTAGTCCTCCAGAGAAAGATTGAAGTCAAACGAGGTCCAGCCTGAAGAATAAAATAATGGCTTCAAAATTTAAGGGACTGGTTTGGACAAAACTCAGCAGCACTTTTTTGTTTTGATAAACTTTTTTCGTTATTTTGATAAAAATAGGATTGCCAACATGATCGCCAACATCTGATGACGGATATGGCACAAGAAGAAGAAGTGAGCCACAACTTTCTTAATCACTCTATTAATTGCAAGTAAAATTGGTAATATTTCTGCATCCACTTTTTTCTACAGAAAGTTCCCACTGGGCCCTTGTTTTTAATTGTTCTTATTTCTGCAGGGGAATGGGATTCAAATAAGATGAGAGATGCCAATTTCCCCTAAAGCTTGAAGCAACTGAAAACCAATATTTTTCACTTATATATTCCTTTTGGAGAATTATAAGAAAAAATAAGAATGAATGAATATTTATTATACTTAAAAGCCAGAGATAGAAAGCATAAGGAGAGAAAGCATAAGGATGATTTGTCCTTGACTCAGAAGAACGTTATTATGTCTAAACTTCCACCTCTCTCTAATATCCCCCTCCCAATTTCCCAGGCACTAAAATGTGGCAGCATGGAAGTTGCTAAGAAAATATGCCTTCCAAAACTGACAAATATCTCAATGTTGGCACAATAAAACAGCATATTAAATTGTTTCAGTGCCCCCAGTTTCATATGAACAAGCACATTTTTCAAACAGTATTTTAGACCATCTTCCCTGTAATAATGCCTAAGAAATTTTCATGCATTTCTCAAAAACAACAGACAATATATACATTTATTTTTTTACATGCAGGAAGTGGCATTGTTAAGCTTCAAAATCTCTAAAGCCTTTTCTGAATAAGAAATGTTTTCACTGTCTTCAAACTGAAGATTTTATAATATGCAATCTATAACTGATGCACGAAATCATGGAAGACTTCTTCAACTCTGCAGCTTGAAAGAAAATCCAAGGCTCTATGCAGACCACAAGATGGCATTATTCTGCTATAAATAAAAACTGTTAAAGGGAAAACATCAAAAAATAAATTAAGCATGTGCACTGTATTCAAATACATATTAAATTAATTTCATACTGATTTTTGTCTCAGTATCATCCATTTTTTTTCTATTTATAAATAAATATAGTCCTCAGTCTGGAAAACATACCATTCTGTCTCAAGGTCTACCTAATTTCAATTGAGATTTCAGGCCTAAATTCAGTGATATCAACATGCTATCATTTCACCAGATTAAAGGCAACAGCAAATTAAACGATTATTCTTTTTTTTAAAAAGTGCTGAAATGTGATTCCAGAATTTGAAAAATAATTGTGGCCGTTCAGTGCTTTTAAGAAAATCCATCATACAGAATCAAATTGCTCTAATATTTAAAAGTAATGAATGAAGTAATCATTACTTTTAAATAATGCGGGTATTATATATATTAAAAGGCATTTCATATTTTCATATATCCTACTTCAAATTTAATTAGAAAACTTATACATTTGAATAGAATATAAAGAAAAATACTTTGTAAAAAATGAGCTTATATTTCACCATTTCTTCATTCTCAGCGATAACTACTCACAATTTGAAAGTCAGTATAAATCTAGCCAATGTAGTAGCATATCAATAATCAGAATGTTTTTTTGTTTAGCTGCAATTGTTATAACAAAGAGTTCACAACAATAGATCATGCTCAGTGTTCCGTTCAGAAAAACGCGATGTAGACCGGGTTCCAACAACAAAGTCTTTATTAAGTAACACAGTTGATAAACGGAACATTGGGTCAAGTTGCGGCAGCCTTTTATATGTTTTTCTCTGCCGGCTTGTAGCCAATGACAGGTATTTGATATTTGCCGCCTTTTAGCAGCTATGTGGATTGGTTCCTATTGAACCAATCCCCATTCGAGTTCTTTAGCCAATCAGAATTCAGTCTTTAGGAGTCTACTATTTTTATACAGAACACTCTGCTTGGTCATCAGTTTCTGCCTGCAATTCAAATGCTAACTTTGACCTGTAAAACCCATGGGGAAAAGGTCCCATGTTAAGGGCTCAGGTCAGAAATTAGAGGAACATAGTCACTATATAGAAGAGATGGGCAGCATAAAAAATAAATAAATGAATAAAAATAAATTACAGAAGATGAAAAAAATTGAGGTTTTCCAGAAGGCATTTCTCAGGGGATAATTATTTGCCATTAAACTGTTAAAAATATTATTTGTTGCTGGGTTAGATTATGTTTCCATCAGATATATTAACACTTTACACTTTACAATATCCTTTTATAATTTTATTATGATTTTCTTTTGTAAACTATTGTAAACTGACACTTCAAAATATTTAATTATTAGAAATTTTTAGTTTCTTAACAAAGAAAAAGGTCATGGAAATAGAGACTGACACTATAGTGCAAAGTGTGTTATATATTTCATCTTATGCCCACAGAAGACCCAAAATATGTAGATATCAAATGTAAACTACTTGAATTACTATAAGAAAAAATAAAAGACCTAGAAGCAACTCTAGCCACTCTGAAACTCAATGAACAAAGCAAGAAATCCCAACATAAATAAGAAGACTACATCAAAATAATACAATAGGGAGTAAACAGCTTCTAAAAATAATCCTAGTTATGAACCTCAAGAGCAAGACTGATAGAAACATGTTATTTTTAGAACAAAACAACAATCAAGACCAAAGCTCCAACTATCTGTCCTAGTTTATTCCAGTGAAGCCCCTCTGGAGCTGAACAATCACTTTCATAGCCTCTCCATGGAAGAAAATATACAGATATTCACAATAGAGCATTCATCAATAGTTTTTAAAAAAGAGACACAACCCAGCATTCCCATGATAGGAAGAAAAATATTCCAAACTTTCCCTAGGAAAAAAAAAGATGAATATTGGTGATAGAAGATTCAATTCTCAGGGGGACAGAAACTATAGTCTGCAGTCCAAGCAGTCAATCTTGGGAGGCATATTGTCTTCCTGGAGCAAAATTCAAAGATGTAACTGAGATTATTACCAAAATAATCAACCTCACAGATTACTATCTCTTTCTTCTCCTACACATGGGGACCAATAACACATCAATGAATCTGAAAACAATACAAAATATTGTACTGTTAGCAAAGAAATTTAAAGAGTTAGCATAAGGTGACCAACTGTCCTCCTTTAGACAGTCCTCCTTTTGTAAGTTCTGTCCTCTCTCGAAAAGTGTCCTCCTACATGTCCTGCTTTTTGATATTTGAAGACTAATCTGTAAATCTCCGTATTTGATCGATGCCGATCCGATCTATTGTGTGTGATGTGATGTATTTGTATTTGACATGACAATTTATCAAGGCTTGGTATAGTGGGGTAAGATGCGATTATGAGATGCATGCACTCCACACAGAATTGTTTTGAGAGAGTGTGCTGTGTGCAAGAGTGTGCCATGTGCAAGAGTGCGTAGCACGCATGAATGCACCGCATACAAGAGTGCACCGCACGTAAGAATGCGCCATGTGCAAGTGGCTTTGTTTTTTTTCTTCAATTTAGTTGTGTCCTTTTCATTGTAAAAAAGTAGGTCACCTTAATTAGCAGCACAACTGGTGTTTAACCAGCTTGTCTTCAGAAATTGTACTATAGGTGCTTCATCATTGGAGGTTTTTAAGAAAAGACTGAACAACTACTCTCTGGAATGGTATCGGGCAGAAGTCTTAAATTCAAGGGTCAGGGCTGGATGCGGCCCATGGGAAACTTAGATCTGGCCTACAGGACTGCCCTGGAGACACCAAAGGACCAGTCTGTGGTGCCTCTGTCAGCAAAACAGAGCTCGGGAGGGCCACATGCAGCCTTCCCTGGCCCCATTGTAGGCAATGACAGCCTCCTGCAGCCCTCTGCCAGGAAAAACAGAGCTCCATTTTCTCTGGATGAGGGCCACAGGCATCCCCAACATGAGTGACATCAAGCTGGACACCCTCACCCTGACCATGCCCGCCCTGGCCCCTAAAGACAAACACAACCTTGATGTGGCCCTTAATGAAATAGAGTTTGAAATAGAGTAGACCCTGGTATAGGGTCTCCTGCTTGAGCAGTGGGTTGGACTAGAAGACCTCCAAGATCCCTTCCAGCTCTATTCTGATTGATATTGATTGAATGAAGAGTTATGATGCATAAAAATAACAGTTTGCAAAGAAGCTAGCATATAATTGTATCCTCTATCTACTGAATTATTAGCAGGATTAAGTTTCCAGATTCTCTTTTAAGAATACATTTGTGTCCTGAAATTTTCACTTGAATTCTGTCCTTCCAGTCTTTAAATTTATTTTAAGAATTGTACTTCATTACCATGAATATAATTTTTCCTAGTTTGCAAAATCAATACCAACAATTTGTTCCTATTGTATATCATTATGAAATACAGCAATATTTTCACCATTGCATTTCTTTCAGAAAAATGTTCCATAGTCACATGCAGTAATCAAATAATTGTTCATAGCCCAACCTGTTCTCTTCTTCACAAATGAAATAATGAAACTATATCTTAACTGAGCTAAAAAATTTACTTCCTCCATTGTAACATTTGAACATCTGGAAAATATTAATTGAAGCATTCCTGAGATGATTGAACAATTAGATGAAATGCATAATTATGATTGCAAGATAAACATTATTTTTTTTTAAAAAAATTGAAAAGTAGAAACTAGTAATTTCAACCTATTTTGTGTGATGAAAACAGAAAAGTGCTATTATTTCCATTCAATGAAATACCAATCTATTTAAATCAGAATGGTACTAAAAACAGCATCAATGATCCCATTATATATTTTTAAAAAATATATAAAAAGATTATCAGAAAGACGATAGCCGTAATATAAGAAATGAGAAAAATAAAACAATGTACAAAAGGAGGAAAATAAAGAAATTGATTAAATTGCAAAGCATAAATATGATTCTACATTAAAAGTCAGAAATTGTAATAACATATATTTAAAACAAAATGCTATTAATATTTGGAAAATCATTACTAAAATACTTAGTACAATACAAACTTAAGAAAATAGTCAATTGCTAAATATTAAAATTAAATTTAAAGCTAAAATTCAATCAAAGAATTTTACATTGTACTAGCAATGTGTTTTATATTTCTATAGTGTATATTGTCAAGACCTGAGATAAGACACGCGTGCACATGTACACTTATCTTCTGGCATTTAAAAAAGGGCATTTGGTGACATGGTATATTTTATATCATTGATTTTTCTCCTTTAAAAAAAAACCTAAGTGAGCTTGCAGAAACAATTCTTACCCTTTACATTTTAGATGCTTGAAAACTATCTACAAGCAATTAATGATAAAAGAGATTTCTAAAACAAGAAAAAAAGCATTGGTAATTTACCAGGAGGAAAAAAGGCATTATTTAAGATTTCTGTTCTCACAAACAAATTACCCTCACATTTCACAATAAGAATGCTTCATCTTAAGAAGAGAAAAAGGGAAATAAGTAATATGTAATGTAGATTAAAAAGTGTCATCAATATCAGCAGAGATTACCTAGCCTTCTTTTCACAATGATTAAAGTAGCTAACCATCATGAATAAAATGTTATGAGTAATTTTCCAGGAATTTGAAGACAATATTTTTTTTTCATTTATCAAATAAGTCAAGGCAGTGAATATATGCAATGCATCTTTCTTCCTCCTATTGTCCCCACAACAACTTTGTACTGTCAAAATCACTGAGCTTGACTAAGTGAAATCACAATCTCCTGCTTTGTAGCCTGATGCCTTAAACATTAGACCAAACATCAGTTTTTTAAATATACTATATTATTAGTTTTCAGTGAGTAACAACTGAAAAAACATTTTAAGGTATATCTTAAAAGAAACTTAAAATTATTAGGTAGGAACAAAATATTTTGTGTGTACAAATATCCACTTTAATTTTAAATTATTGTGTTTCAAGTAAGATATTATATTTAAAAGTCTCAGAAGCACAAATAAAACCTGATAAATTAAAAAAGAGAAACATATGCAAGGTACACTGGCATGCACAGACATCAAAATACACTTTTCACTCTCCTGTTCAACAATTTCCCTTGCAGCTTACAAGAAATCAAGACACATTTGAAAGCAATTATTATCTTTAATGTATTAATATACTGCTTTTAATTCTATTCATTGTCTTAGATAACTTGTAATTGCATTGCATGTTAAGTCTCAAAATACTGATATGTTAAAAAACATAAAACCTTTGGGAATGTACATTTCTGAATCTGAATTAACACTGTTAATAATGTAGAAAAACAAAACCTTACCTTTGGTTCACATTTCCTGTGAAAGAAATATCTGCAAACTAAAAAGAACAAAGAAAAATGGAATTACTTCAAGGTAATACAACACATACAAAAGTATCAGATTATAATTGTACATTCAGTCCCGAAAACTCTCTTTCACTGAATACTGTGGATGTTCAGCCATTTCTTTGAATTAGGAGAAACTAATGGAATTCATATTTTTTCCTTCTCTTATAATCATATAAATAGTTCCTTTTAAAACTTCTCTATGTTCTTTTTTCTATATGAGGTTAGGCATTCACATATATCAGAATCAGACACTCACATATATCAGAAAATAGTCAGAGTAATTGAATTGTAATTTATTTCCAAGGCAGTAGTTAAAACCAATGAAGCTCCTGAAGACCATAAATTCTTACTGAATCATAAATTCTTACTGACTCTCAAGTGACCATGAGTGATGTAATCATATGACTTGATCTAAAACTGAAATTGCTTTTGCAACACTCAGGAAACTGAATTTAAGGAAACAGTTTAGTATATTTGTTGCAATTCTTATTTAGAAGATGAGGTTCTTGAACACAATTCATAACTGGAATGACTGGGAGATTTTTAGCAGAGCAGATTCAAATAATACATGTAAATAATACATATATAAATTCCTCCTCTCCAACAGTAAACTTTCTCAACTGGCTAATTTCATAATATAAGGGAGGCTATATGCACTGAAAAAGTGTAAAAGTACTGCACTCAATTTGCCACCAAATTTAGAAAACTCAACAGTGGCGATAAGATTGGAAAAGGTCAATTTACATTCCAATTTCAAAGAAGGGCAATGCCAAAGAATGTTTAAATTACTGCACCATTGCACTCATTTCACATGCTAGCTAAATTATGCTCAAAATCCTATAATCTAGGCTCCAGCAGTATGTGGAATGAGAACTTCCAGAAGTACAGGCAGGATTTCAAAGAGCTGGAGGAACTAGAGATCAAATTCCAACATATGCTGGATCATGGAAAAAGCTAGGGAGTTCCAGAAAAACATCTACTTCTCCTTAATTGACTATACTAAAACATTTGATTGTGTGGATCACAACAAATTGTGGCAAGTTCTTAAACAGATGGGACTACCAGACCATCTTATTTGCCTCTTGAGAAACCTATGTATGGGTCAAGAAGCAACAATGTGAACAGGACATGGAACCAATGATTGGTTCAAAATTGAGAAAGGAGTTCACAAAGCTGCATACTGTCACCCTACCCATTTAACTTATATGTAGAGTACATCATGAGAAAGGCGGAGCTAGATGAATCAAAAGTTGGAATTAAGATTGCTGGGAGAAATATCAACATCAGATAGGCAGATGATACCACTCTAATGGCAGAAAGTAGAAAGGAACTAAAGAATCTCTTGATATGGGTGAAAGAGGCAAGTACAAAAGTTGGCTTGAAACGCAACATTAAGAAAACTAAGATCATGGCATCTGGACCTCTCAATTCCTGGTAAATAGATGGGGAAGAAATGGAGGTAGTGATAGATTTTATTTTCCTGGGCTCCAAGATCACCACAGATGGGGACTATAGCCAAGAAATTAAAAGACGCTGCTGGGGAGGAAAGCTATGGTAAATCTAGACAGCATACTAAAAAGCAGAAACATCACCCTGCCAACAAAAGTGCATGTAGTCAACAGTATGATTTTCGCAGTTGCAATTGAGGCCTTTGAACTATTATGCTGGAGAAGACTCCTGCGAGTACCGTGGACTGCAAGGCAATCAAATAAATCAGTCCTAGAGATCAACCCTGACTGCTCTTTCGAAGGCCAGCTCCAAGTTGGGTTCAATGATGGTTTCTTGAGGAGCAAGTGAACCAAAGGCCTCTTTAAAAATATAGAATATAAAATAATAGGATTGGAAGGGACTTTGGAGATCTTCTTATCAACCCCATGCTCCAGCATTTGGGAAAAATGGCTGTCCAATCTCTTCTTGAAAGAGGTACAGCAGTTTGACTAAAAGTCCTTGAGGTACAACAGAGCATTTAATGAACATTTGAAGTTACAACAGACACCCTCCCCCAGGCTACATACAATCCATTTGAAAATTATGACTGCTGCAGTCCTGCAATCATTCACCATTATAACATACCACCGAGCCACTCCCACCTCTCTCTTCTCATCTCACCCTGCTGGAACCTTGAGCTTGAGTCTGCTCCCTGCAGGCCTATCATCACTATATTTACCTCATGTTATAGAACAGAGTATCAAATTCAAGGCCTGCGGGTCAGATCCAGCCTGCAAGGTGCTTAGATCTGGCCCTCAGGACTACCCTGAAAATAGTGAAGGACCAGCATACAGTGCATCCACCAGAGAAAGCAGACCATGGGAGGCCTGCATATGGCCCTCCTCAACTCCGTTTTCCCTGACAAAGGGCTACCCCCCAGCCCCACCTGGGCCACCACAGTGCCCCCGAGTGACATCAAGTCATGTCCATTAGTCATGTCCACCCTGGCCACACCCACTCCGGCCATGCCCATCCATACCCCAAGGTCAAACACAACCCTGATGAGCCCCTCAATGAAATAGAATGACACTTCTGTTACAGAAGGAGGGAGTCTACATATCCCCAAGTCACAGGTCCAAATTCAACCACTATTTTGTCTTATTCACTGTCAGGCAGGAAGAAATTGGCAGATGCCAGACAAAATTTATTTGCTTTACTGCTTTAGAGAGTTCTGCATAGTGCTGTGGAAGCTTCTGAATGCTGCAGAATGTGTCCATACCATTGCACAGATCTTTTTATGGCAGTGAAGAAATTTGTTCCCAGAACTTATGGCAGTGTCCAAATGCAGCCGCCATTCTGTGGGTGGGACAAAATGGCAGCTGCTTTCAGAATTCTGCCAGTTGTGCAAAAAAGTAATTCCATTCTGAAAGGCCTTGGAGCTCATTAAAGGATAAGTGAGGACAAAAGTGTTTTGTGTGATGGGAATCAGACCTAAGCTTGGGAGGACCCAATGGGAATGGGAAAAGGCCTCTTGGAATTATGCACAGGAAGTGGAGCATGGAAATGGTACAGAAGGGAGGTGGTGGGAAAGAAAGGGGAGGCTGGGCCTTTGGTATGCCTCTTGCTTAATAACCTTCATAACCATTTAATGATTCACTGGGGCAAACAGGGATGTGGAGGCCATTATATAAGATTTGTGCTGTTTAGCTTCCTTTGGGTATTATCCCATATCATTGCAGTTCTGTTAAAGTTGTAGCAACGTTTCAGCAGAATCTCATCTGCCATCATCAGGCTTCTGTGTGGATGTGTGGTCTCAGCAGTTCCTTCTGTTTCAAATTTGAGGCTGGTCATTCATGATTGGCTATTAGCCTGTCTGTGTTCATTGGACTTGGAGTTTGAGTTGATTGCTGTTTCTGGTTTCTTCCGTTCTTGTCTCGTTTTGTGGCTCTTTTGAGATTGGCTGGCAACACTCTTTCTTGTGTTATGGAGGCTTTCATGGCAATGCTTGGCTCCATGTGAAAGGAACGGGCTGCTCATTCATATCTCAGCAACTGGGTTTCACCTGGGTGCCGTGGAGGGGTGTTTGAGTTGGAGCTATCAGTAGGGAGCTGTTTGTGGCCAGGTTGTTTGGGCCTGAGGCCTGCAATGTGGTGTAGATCTTATCTATTTGAGAGTGCAGGCTTCGCAAATGATAGTGACACGTAGTCTGCTGGAAATCAATCCTATTTCTATTCAAGCTGTCTAGGTCTTTTCATTTTTTTTCAATCTCTATAGGCTTCTCTTCCTTGTCTTTTCTCTATTCTTACTCTGATCTGATGTGGCTGGAGTTTTTATAACTATAGTGGCTAGGCTCAGTTTAGGGTTTAAGGTGCCGATTTGAAGAAATTGACTAGTTTGTGAGCACTCGTGGTTTTCCATGCTGTGTTTCGGAACTTAGTAAAATCAGTAGACCACCACGAGGGTGTACCAACGCCTAAGTGTCTTTTCCCAGCCCCTTTTTTTTAACCATGCTGTTTTTTTAAACAAAAACGCATCAGTTTGAAGTTTTGTGTATACACATAATACTACACTCGTCCGGGGTATTATTCTTCTATTGATCTGTCCAAAATGTATGTGGCCAGCCATGATGTACAGGGATTTCCAGTATATGTCTTTGGTTTTCGTCAATGTATATCGTCTTTGGGTTCTCAGGCATGGCTGCTAATTTTTTTGGTCTGTTTTGAAGGCAGATCTTGCCTGTGATGCCCTGTGCAGTATCTTACTGATTTTAATCTGTAGTACCTCTTATGTAGGGCAAGACAGCTGTTTCCATAGGTCTGTTGTCTTCTAGGTCCTGTTATGCCTTGGTGTGGTTTTGTGGAGTCGAAGAGCTGGTGATTTTGTTTTGTGGAAGGCCATTGGCTGTCATTACTTCTCAGTCAGGGTGCATAGTTCAGTCTTTATACTGGTCTATCTGCCAGGCGTTTGGTTCTGGTATTTAGTGTGTTTTCAGCCACGACTTATCTGTGCTTGGGTGTGTGGATTGGGCATTGAAGGTAGCGTTTGGTTGTGTGTTTTCTTTTTGGTATAGTGGTGTGTCCATGTGCCACGTTCTATTCTGTAGGAATTAGTACATCTAGGAAATGGTAGTTGTTTGTTATTTCCGTTTCCATGGTGAACTTATTTTTGGGGTGTGTGTTGTTTAGGTGTGTTGGAATTGTTTAGTTTTTCTTTTCCATGGGGGCCTAAATCACAATGTGTCATTGATGTATCTTAGCTCTAGTTTGGTGTTTTGTGGGTGGCATCTAGCGCAGGGCTCTTGATTCAAATTCTTCCATGAACAGGTTTGCAAATGATGGGTGCAGTGGGTGAATCCCAAGGCCCTTCCATTGCTTGTATCTGTTGGTCTTGTTGATATCGAAATATGTGGTGGTCTAGGCCAGTTGTTCTGTAGTTCCAAAAAAATAAACGAAAGTAGATAAAAAGAGGGTCTTTAGCTGGTTCGGTATTTATTTTTGATGATGTTCACGAGTTTCTTTTATGGGCACTTGAAAAGTGAATAGGAAATCCACGTCGACGAACTTTACAACAGATCTTCTTGTTCTACGTGTAGATCTTTGATCAATTTCTAGGAAGTGGTATGATTTTGTACATATGAAGCTGCGGTTTCAGCATGGGGCGTGTTGTTTTGAGCTAAGCTATTTAGCTAGTTTTGGTAATTGCGTGTCTCTATGGAGGCTGGACTATGGTCTGAGAGGTATGCTTCTTTGTGTCATTTTTTGGAGGCCGTATTAATTTGGGGCATCTAGAAAGATTTTCTTCTGGGATGATTGTCTGTTGGATTCTTTGCTTATGTGGCTGTATGGAAAGTGTGTCTCCAGCAGAAGCTCTGACTAGGGCAGATGAGATTCGCTGGAAACGTTGCTACAACTTTAACAGGAACTACAATAGCTACAACTTTGAACTGCAACTAGCAATGACGTGGGATATACCCGAAGGACAGCTAAACCAGCACCAAATATATATATATAATATATTTAAGACATGAATCCTACCAATTCAATTCTAATCATTATTTAACATCATTTAAATTTTAAACCATTAACGACACTTACTTTTCAAATAGGTATCAATGCTTCTATGGGAACGCTTATCAACTTTCCATAATTATTCCCCTCATTCACTTGCATTTAAAACATTGTGTCATTAAAATATTCCGCATTCCTTTCTAAATTAAAATTCTCTCATTTAATGTCATTTCCATTAATTTTGATTCAACAAATGTTCACTAAAGTCATATGTTTGTTTCCAATTTTCTGAACATTATTTTCTAACATACACAATAAAATACAATTCATATATACTTTGCAGAAAGTACTTTTTAAATTTAAAATGTTTACCCATTATTATGAAAGGAAGTCCTGTTTCATACATTTTGCTTCACCCTATTGTAGA
>BHFT01017198.1:0-18961 GCA_004320025.1 Laticauda laticaudata
AGGACTCAGAACTTGTCCAAGGAAAGATACAGGGGTTTCTCCTTTTGAAATGCTGATGGGGAGACCCTATTTGGCCAAACTAGCAATCCCATACCAGAGTTCAGGGACTTGTTCCTCGGAAAATATTTGCTGGCACTGTCTCAGTCTTTGCTTTCTCTTCACAAACAGGGACTGTTGGTGCAACGGACCACCTTTGGCTGGTAGCCACACCCACACAAGGCTGGAGACTGGGGTCCTGATAAAGACTTGGGGAGGGTGAAAAACTGCAACCTAGCTGGAAGGTCCGTACCAGGTGCTACTGACGACTGAATCTGCGCAGTCCGTACTCGGGAAGGAGGATGGACGCATTTACAGCAGAGTCAGGAAAGCACCGGAACCAGAAAACCTTGGAAAGGCATCCTCAGTGGATGGTCAGCCGTTAAAGGTTAACCTTGAAAGAATAGCCAGCAGAAACCACCATGGAGAATGTCGGTGAACTCTGAAAAGGACTATTTGTTGCAACTATATTTACACTAATACATCAAAGAAGTTTCACAATATGTGGACCTGCAGGTGACTTGGGAACGGACTTGTGGGATGACAATGTGTTCATACAGGATCTCAAGAAGTTCTCACATTCCTTGAACATCACCAATTGCTGGTTATGCATGCACCTGCAGGAAGAACAGGTGAAGGATTAATCCTACACGCAATTCCACTTGATCAGAACAGTCTAAGACCACAGGGGCACGGGACAGAAAAAATATGGTGTAGAATGAAATATAACAGGAAGGATTTTTGTTCATTTAAGGGAACGCGTATGTGTGTTTAGGAGAAATGAAACTAGAGGGCTCCTTGGAGATTGGGAAAAAATGTAATAAGACTTTTGAATATGCCATCATCCTGTAGTAACCATAGCATATACCAAGAGTTATCATAAATTAGATTATTTTAATCAAGATCAGTATCAGATGTGTATGCATTTTGAAGATATGTCAATTGACCCGAACATCACAACAGACCTATGCTATGAAAAACTTTAGGTGGGTATTGTGTGGGGAAATATGCATACAGGGAGATGCACCTTACTGGAGTGGCACATGTACACTCGGGTATGTGATACGGTGATATATAAACTTGATGGCCTTCCCCAAGGCCGGATACATAATAAAAGAGACCCAGAAATCTGGCCTTGCCCGGAGACTGTGGACCCAAATCTCCCGTGGTATATAACACCATTGGAGTAGCCATGAACTACCGAGATATACAATAAAGAATATTAAAATGATTAACCACCGAGCTTTCTGAAGTAAGAAAGGTTGCTCTATCAAAATAGGTATGCTTTAGAATATGTGATTAGCTACAAAGGGTGTGTGTGTGCTCTGATTCATTCACATTGCTGTGTATACATCCATGATTTCCAACCCACATAATTACAAAGACAGTAAAGTAATGGAAGAACGTATTCACTCTAACCATTGTCACAAAGAGGTGACTCCTCATTGCCAGACCTGTGGGAGCACTATGGTCTTGCTTCCCAGTTCCACTTTGTTTAGATCTACCATAATGGGAATTATATGATTATTATATGCTGTGTATTGTTGTGTTGTTTCTTCAGTGTCTCCCTGGTGCAATAAACAACGTGTAGGAAGATAGGGAAATCCTTGGGTTCCAAGATTTGAGAAGAAGCAGGAAGCAGAACCTCTTATGATGTATCAGAGAGAAATCACTCTGAAAGAGCAGAGGATCTGCTCATTTGAGTTTGAGAAAAGAGTGGAAAAAGAAAAAAGGGGGATTTGTGAGCAAACCAAGCCATGTTGGATTGGCCCATTTGAATTGAAAAGGAAGTGGTGTCTCAAAACTCAGTAGTTCTGCTAAATAAGAAAAGTGTTCCAGTTTGTGCAACAGAGAAGAAAAAACAAATAAGGCTAGAACAATGGGGAACTATAATAAAGTGCTGCGATGTCAGAAACCGTATAACTACTTATTGCTAGATAAGGAGCTAGTATGACCTTCGAAATATATGTATCAATTGAAAACAGAAAGAATGTGAGCCAAGGCCTGCGTAATAGCGGATAAAATGCTGCCTTGATCTTGCTCTGTGATTCCTTCTCAATGCCTGAGGGGACCCGTCTCTGTAGACACGTGAATAAAACCTTGTTTTCCTTGGATCAACGAATCTTTTGGTGTTTTTTTATCTGCTTCCACCTCACACTTCTAAGGAATGAATGATCAATGGAACATAAAGAAAGTAATCCATGACTTGAAATGTCAAAAGTGCTTGCAATTTATGCCTTTAGGCTTCCTCATCTAATGTTTATGGCAGAAATAGCCAGCTTAATGAGCTGATCATAATAAAAGCAGCCACACTTAACTTGAACAATTCAGTGTACAGCTGGGAATGTGACCCAGTTTGTCAATCTGCAATTGACAAGCTGCTGTACATCCTCAAAGAAGTCCTCTACCTCCTAAAATTCTATTGAGAATAGCTTGCATCTGGAGAATTAGCCGAAATTTTGTAACATAGAAATAACATGCAATAGATTTAGGCGCTACAGGATCATCTATGGTAGTAGGTGGCAAAATACATTTTGTAATTGCAACATTAATTAGAAATTTAAGCCTGGAGTTAAAAGGGAGGAAATAATTTTATTGTTTATATTTATTGCCACTCTTTTTTAGAGATTTTTCTAACCACAATAACGTTCAGAAGCTAAAAACTGCTTGAGCCAGTATTTGACAGTGATTTTCAATTACTAGCATGGAACATCTTACTGCAAGATTACAATTTGATCAATACAACAATTTTTACACATAAACATATATATGTGTGTACACACACAAAACAGAGGGAGAGAGAATATATAAATGCAGCGAATTTGATTGTATTGAGTCCTGGACAATACTGTTCCAATTTTACTGAGCTCTTTGCAATTTATATTTCAGTAAATGTGGTTAAGGATGGGATTGCGATTCAAGATTTACAGCACAGTCCCTAAAAGACTTAATTCGTGTCTCCCACTGAGATTTGCGCCTATCTAGATAATTTTTAGCAGCTTCTTGGAAATGCAAATCGTGCCTCCAACCAGCAGGAGGGAGGAAGAGGAAGTGAGAGCAACGACAGCAAGTAGCGGCAGCAGAGACGACGGCTGGGAGCTTTATAAGTGCTGGAGAGGCTGAGGATGGGATAGAAAGAGGATCAGAAACATCAAAACAAGCCGAGGCAAAAGGAGAACTTCAGTGGTGGAGGCGGTAGGAGGTACTGCTGGTGGTCTCTTCTTCTGCTCCAGGGTAACCAACTTCATTGTTTAACGCTGCACTTTGTGAAACTGTTTCTACTTTAGAAAAAGGTACTTTAATTTCTGGTTAGTGGGAGGAGGAAGGAGCGTGCTTGCCAGAGGCGTGTGTTTGTATGGGGATGGGGGAAGGGGAAGGGAAAGAGCTACAGCATTCTGTTATTGGTTATGAAGAATGTCAAGTCCTTTGAGTTCAGTGGAGCCTACTGTCATGTGAAGAACGCTTGCAAGCCCCAAGGCAGTATGATGCTGTGCGGGTATTGTAACAAGAATGACGCCACCTGCGCTGGCGGGACTCTAGCTGGTATTGAAGGCATGCGTGGGAAACGCGATGCATGGCGACAACAGATGGACCTCCGCCCTTAATTGCAGCACTGAGAGCGAGGCGGGGAAGGGGATCAGGGTGCGATAGCTCCTGCGAACGAAAACGTCAAAGGAGTGCTGCGCCGATGGTGTTCCGATGTTATATTGTGAGGTAATATGTGAAGTTGCAATCGTAGAGTTATCTCCAGTACCGCCTTCTCACCGTTGGTAAGACACCTGAACAAATCGCAAGGGAAAGGTTGGTTCTTGAATTCGGCCACGATCGCCTTCTCCAGAGGTAGGTCGAAAATGTTAGCAACGGCACAAAAAAAAGAAAGAAAGAAAACGGGGAGGGGAGGTTCTGTTAAACATGGCAAGATTCGTAGTGGGTACGGGGAAAATCCCCAACCTTAGGACATTGCTGCTGATTGCATTGGTGGAAGAAGAAACGCAAATTTCCCCGGTCATCGGGGTGGCTGGTACTTGCCCTCAATTGGCTCACTTCGAGAATCATCTTAGCCGGGCGGGGAGTCATTTCCCAACTTCCCGCCTTTAGGGTGCTGCCCCAAATAGCGGCCTCTGGCTGCTGTAAGCCACTTTATGTTTGTCTTCAGAAGAAACCAAGAAAGTGCTTCCTTTCTCAGCCAATCTTTCATCGTTTCTTTTTTTTAACCAAAAACCTGTTTCTGCACTCGACTCCGAATACTGCACGTGTGAAAACGCCTGATCTCTCCTTCCACCCCCAAAGCAAATTGTCCTTTTATTAACAATATAGCGAGAATACTACTGGCAGGTGAAAAAGGTAAACGACTCTTTGTGAGGTAATGATTGAATTAAAAAATTCCACTTTGACATTTTATAAAAGGTAAACAAAAAGTTGTATTCAAAACATTTGGTTGTATGTGTGGAGCTGAATATCTAAGCTTCATCTTCCATATAGTAGCATGGATAATAAATTAAATAATTGACGTATTTGTTACCTGCAACTTGGCTCTCTATACCAATGTAATTATGAGGCCAATCGTCTATAGAGATTCTTAGTCATCTAGGTGCCTTTTCAAGGCATAACTGGACTTTTTAATTTTTCTCTGAAGATGTTTTGCTTCTCATCCAAGAAGCTTCTTCAGCCCTGACTGGATGGTGGGGAATGGAAGGATTTATACTCCTTGCAGACAGGTGGTCATTTGCATTATTTTAGACAGTCTTTGAGGTCACTTGGAGGTTTATCTGTGTCATCAGAGTCATCTAAGTAGTGCAAATAGGTCTGAGCCTTCTTGGAACTTTTGAAAGGACTGTGTTGTAGACTAGAGATAGATGATGTATCTCTCCCCATCTGTTGAGAGGGCTGTTCAATTTTGATATAGATGGCCTCTTTGACCCCTCTTTCAACCAGCGGTCCCCTATGTCCAAAATGTAGATTTTACTCCAAGGCCAATCCTAAATATAAAATGTACTTAAAAGTCAACAGCCTATAAGCAACAACCTGTAATTCAAGTGGTTGGCTCAGGTTTTATCTTTGTAAGTGCCATGTGCTAATGTATGACTGGGACAACTGACATTATTCTGTTCCTTGTTTTGTAATCTTTCCTTATTTCTTACTGACCAGTCTTCTTAGATTTGCCTTCTAAAAAATTCTCTGAAGGACTACTTTTTGGTTTCTTAAAATCCTCTTTCCCATAAAATTTTTTGTTTCCTTCGGTTCAGATTAACTCATCAGGGTAGGGAGCTTTATAAATTACAGAATATGCTGAGAATAACTGTATTTTGTGCAAGTTTGTATTTTTGAATTTAGTAATGCAACATTTGTAAGCCTGGAAGATGTCCTGGGATATTATCCTGTATATTAATTTTATTGCATCTAGCTAAGCAATATATAGAGTTAAAATGAAAGAGGTTAAAAATGGACAGCAAAAGATTAAAATACAGAACTTTATAAGGAATCTCGCTCTTCCCCTGTCATTCTATTTCTTTGTTGAATTCATTATACCATCTTCTGGTAATTCCAAATAAATAACTAAACTCATTCCATTGGGGAGATTTAAGTGGTAAGGTTTTACAATGTCTTGGCAATCTTTCTTACACATTTAATTGAGCTTTCCTATTTTATTTCAGATCCTATTTTGCACATTTTATTGAATATTGCTTTAAACATGTAGGGCTTGGGTCAGAACAAAATTATATGGGACAGTATGACTATTTTAACTTACAGAACAAAACAATATAATTAGCAAATCAGAGTTATTAATTTGTACATTATTTAGCACTGAATGGCATGAGACAACATCTGCTTAGATATGCTCTGTAAACAAGTAAAATCTTATATGAATACTTAAAAGAATATACCTAACAAGTAATTTTTATTTTTGAGTATGTTATATAAACATTAACCTTAGCAAGGGTAATATTATTTCTGTGTTCAAGATTTCTTCCTTTGTTCTATGTGAATGGTATATTATGATATATATTTCATAAAATGGTGTGGGAGTCACTTTTGACAATATGTGTAAAATAGTCATATTACTTTCTAATTTGGCTACAGTCTGTAGCTTCTTTACTCCATGGAGATTTTGTTACCGCTTGGAGCATGTGAGTTCTGTTTGTAACTTCTGTAAATGTATATTTCTAATAGCAATGTATGCTTTACAATAATAATTTCTGTTCTCCATTTTACTTTTTTGGTCTGCTGTTTATTCTCTTATGGGCTTGTAGCTGAAACAACGGTGTGTGTAATGGCACTTCCTGACAGCGTCCTGCAGCAAACTACCAAGCAAATGTTTGCTTATGTGGTGCTGCTCCACCCTTCCTTCCTCTCTTTGTTTACTGAAATCTTTTGGATTGTGAAATGTGAATTCATGCAGGATTTTTTTGCCATTATGTTTAAACTATTGAAAATAGTTTAGGATGTGATCTCATGTTTTCCATATTGACAATCAAGAATTATGCACTTTCCCCCTCTTTTAGTTCTTATTTTTAAAACATAAAGTCTGTAAATTATAATATTGACTGTTGGGGATGTTAGATCTATGCTGTACTGCTTAAAAGTAGCATGTCCTTTGTGGTCTGAGAGCCTTTCATGTTACTGAATAAGAAAACTGTTAATAGTAATGGGAAATCTGGAAATTCAATTCCATTCCAGCCTTTAGTAATTAGGATCACTCCAATGAATCCTTCTAAATTTCTTTTAATAGGCTGTACATATTGGTCTTCCTTTTATTCGACTTTTAGAATAGGCTGCCAATCTCTATTTACAACTGTTCTACATTTTGAACAAAATAATGTAATCAGGGTTGTTTTTTAATTAGATGGCTTATGCAATTAATTCAAAGAAGCCTTACTGAGATAACAGCTGAAAATGTGATGGAGTTTTGTGTTCCCATATGCACTTGCAGATTGTATCTTTATATATTGATGAAGTCATTGATCATGTTACAGTTTGTTCTCCGTGACACAGATGTGTCTGTTCCAAGCTCAGCATACTACATATTGTTAATATAAATTTCTTTGTGACAGTGCTGTGGATCTGAACCTACGAAATTTCCCAAAGTAGGTTAGACCATTGGTCCAACTAGCCAAGTAATCTTTTTACCGTAATCATTTTCAGTCTTTTTAGAATCAGAACTATTTTTTTCCCTAACATTTGGTTTGTATAATAGAAATAATGTTATTTCTTTTTGCTTTAGATCAACCTGTTTAGATCAACCTGTTCAACATATTAAGCTACAGGTTCAAATGTTTCATAGACCTGTAACATATATTGATTTTTAGTATATTTAAGATTTGAGGTTAATATTCTTCCCTTATTTAATTTCAGATCCTGAACTATCTTTTTTTTGTATTCTAGTGTCTCCAGATATGCCTGATGAATATTCACATTTCCTAGCTAGAAGTATAGCATCCTATACATAGTTTATGGAAAGTTTTCTTTTCATAACTAATGCAAAAGCAACACATCCACACACACACATAAACCTGAACAATGCAAATCCAGCCATTTGTGACTTAAGTAATAAACTGTGTATGTGACACAACTTATTTAATTTGTGAATCTTTTTATTTATCTGGCTTTATAAATTCAATATTTTTTTCTTTTTAGTTTCACCACTTTTGTACCCATGAAATTGCATTAAAATGATAAATGTATTCATCCAGTTTAGGAAAGACTATGCACAGAAAGAGAAAATATAAAAAGAGAAAGAGCTGCTTCAGAATTTGTGTAAAGTTCCATTACAACCTATTGGCATTGCCTGAAAGCAGTTGCAACTTTTTCCAGAATGATGTAGTTACTTTTCCCTTTTATTTTAAGGATTTTTGCTCTGGAACATCTTTTTTCTCTTTATATCCAACATTCAAACTCTGTTCTAGTGAGTGTTCTCTCTCTTTCCCTAATACCAATTTGATTTAGCTTTAGTGCCTTTTAAAGGCAATTTTTCTTGCCTTTTGTACATCATCACTAAAACCATTTGATAATATGGTTTAGAAATACAACACTCTTGTATTAATGTTAGTGGTATATATCAGTAAGAAAACACTATAGATAATCCCTGGATTATAAGCCTTTCTGTTAGTGAATGTTTGAAGTTATATGGTAAGCATCATGTATTTACGAACATTTACGAACAAATTCCAAAACTATGAATCTTGCAGCACCACAGTGGTTTTTTGCCCTTACAAACAACTGCAGAGGCTCTGCAACATTCATGTGGCACATTGCTGGCTGAAATGGAGCTTGTGAGGATGGATCTGCAACATGTCGAGCAAGGCCTCTGGGTGCCTGAACAGCTCTATTTTGGCTGGCAAGCTGCCGGGCAAGGTCTCTGGAAGTCTGAATGGAGTTTCTGAGGGGTAGATCCACCCCTCAGAAGCTCCATTTTGGCTGGCAATGTGCTGAGCAAGGCCTGCAGAGGCCTGACCAGAGCATTGGAAGGGTGCACATGGCTGAGAGGCTGGAGAGGAGACTGCTTGCTAGATCTTCACAAGATAAGTGACCCGGCATGGCAGGTTGGGATGGGGGAAGCAATTGTGAAGAACATGAAGTATTTCAGTGTGTTGGGGAAGTCTTGAGTGGTCTTAGGCAGGTGGCCTGTTCCATCACTAGCCCTCCTCCTCATGGTCTTCCCCACTCTGAAATATCTCGTGTGCATTTAATGAGCCTTACATGCGATTAGCAAATGTGTAGGCAAAAGGAGGGAGTGATCCCATTCAAGGTACAAGATTCACTCTCATGAATCCTTGGGTTACGAATGGAATGGGCAGGCACCATTACATTCCTAACTCAAGGATTACCTGTATGCTGAAACTATGTAGGAATTCAGGTAAGATTGTCTGCAATTGGTGCATATGCTAAAGCAGTTAAGGCACCTTCAGTGTGCCTGTATGCTCACTGTTGATAGGATACAGGTTACTATATAGATAAATGCAGATTAGGCACTCCACGTCAATTTGTATGTCTCAATAACTATAAATGAACAAATAGTGATATAACTTCCACATGGCACATTGTCCTGTTTTCAACTTTGGTATCGTTTGAAATATTTAATTATGTCAGATACAAAATTATTATCTTTTAAGAATCAATATACACATGCAATTAAAATAACCTTAAATTGATTTGAAGGAAAAGTCTATATGTTTAGATTGAAAATCAGTGACTTTTGCTATTCAGTGATGAAATACACATGGTTTGAGTTGATTTGTTCAGCTCTGTATGCAAATATGGACAGGAAGGAAAGATGTCTAGAGAAATGAGTTCCTTCTCATATGGAAAAAGTGCAACAATAAAGTGCTTTTATTTCTTCTTTTTGGAAATCCAGGCTGGCTGAGGAATGCACATCAGCCACGGTGGAGGCTTCTCTTTGGGTGACCCTCCTCCTCTTCCTCTCGTGACCCCTGGCCAGCTGTAGTGGAGCCGAGAGGGTGCATGCAAGCAGGGAGATCCTCCTTAAGCAAGTGTCCTCCTGCCCCATGCATGACTTCACTGTGCTTTGGTGGAGCTTGCTTGAGGAGGATCTCCCTGCACACCCTTCTGGCCCCGCTACAGCTGTCCAGGGGGTCATGAGGAGGAGGAGGAAGACCACTCAAAGGAAAACCTCCGCCATGGTTGGTGCGCGTTTCTTAGCCAGCCTGGATTTCCAAAAAGAAGAAATAAAAGGAGTAGTGAAGAGCCCAAAGAGAGCTTGCCCAGCTTTGGCTTTTTGAGAGAAAGAGAAGAGATGCAGAGAAAGAGAGTGCGTGCACATGAAACACACACACACACACACATACACACACAGGGTGAAACCGGTTGACGAGCGAGTGTCTTTGGCAAGGGTGCTGCGGCTTTCTCCGAGCCTGACCTTGGGTGGGCATGCGAGGTTCGATGGGGCCAGACCCCTTTTCCTGCTGCCCTGAGCTTCTTAAAGCTGTTGCTTGGCACTGCAGGCCCATCCTCCTTTCCAACGTCCTTTCCTCCCAGATTCTATTCCTACCCTGCCATCCCTCATGTTAGCAAGGCCGATGGTGGTTATGGCTGGATCGGGCCAGTGTCTTGACAGGGAAAGGAGATTGTGCACCTCCCCAAGCAACTGAGGCACACCCAGCATCAAAAAGGGTCAGAAGAAGTTCCAGAAAGAGTGAGGCGTCAGAATCAGTCCTGGCTGTTTTTCTATCCTTTGCTGTTGCCCTTACATTCTCAGGCCAGGTAAGGGAGGCGAGGGCAAGGGTCAGGGGTGGGGCCAAACAGTGATGGGACAGGGAGCTGCAGCAGAGCACCCAAAAAGCCGCATGCAGCTCTGAAGCCGCGGGTTGCCGACACCCAGTATTGACATATTTGATAATGTTTTAGATATTGGTGAAAAAGAGGCCTAGAATTCAAGACACAGGAAGAGTAATTTTTGGCATGTGAAGTAGGAATAGTTGACAAAGTGAAAGTCAGTTATGTCCACAGTTGTTTCTAACACTGAGATTGAAATATATATTTTATTAAACTATTCACAGTATTATCAACAAATCATGATGAGATTTTTCTTAAAGCATTTTGCTGAATATAGACATTGATTGTTTATTCTGGTAGCAGTCATTAGCAAGCATATATAGTACCTTCCTTACATTTAAAAGAGATCAAGGTTCATTGCTTTATCAAATATGATTGTTTTAGATGTACTGAAGTTGTACATTTTGTTGAATGCTCAAATAAAAGATATTTTATAAGCTAAAGAATGAGAATTGTGTTCATTCTTCATTGCTTGGATTTTTGGTTTTACACAGAGTCAAATCAGATTGTATCAATGCTCTTGAATTTTGAAAGCATTGGGAGTGTTTATACTGTTTTAGATAACTCTAATTTTACTTACAATATATTAATTGTAAGAATATAAGGGGGATGCTGAATTGAAAGCATGCTAACTTTAACTTTTTTTTTGAAGGTGATGTTTTTATTTTTGAATATTTACACCTTTGTTACCATGTAAAAGTAATAGTTTCTCATCCACGCTGTGCCAAGAGTCCACGATGGGTTAGACTCTTCCTTTTGACATCATAGAACTGAGTCTGCCATGATATAAAAAGCCAGTCCCTAGCTGGCTTCTCAGCTTTGACACAGCTCCTTGTCTTTGAGCTAGTGTCTTGGAAACAGTGGTAGTTATCATCCAAACAGAAACCAGCAAAGAAAGGAAAAAGAACTCCTTTTACACAGTTCCCGGGACTCCGGTGGAGCTGATCCACTCTCCTGCAGTGTCAAGGACTTGGCGCTGTCGTAGGGAGGCTGCCGGTAAGGGAAATGCTCAATTCTCCCACGCAGCCTCCCCCAGTTTGATCGGGCAGCCGCTCCAGCCACAAACTGTAGCAATCTGTTTTGATCCCTCTTAGCTGCTGATCGAGACAGCCATTTAGCACTGGTTGTTTTCCTCGCTCGGGGCTTGCAGAAGCCTAAGGAGCAACATAGACTCTGTGATCTTCCCCCTGGGAGCCAGCACACATGCGAGTGGCCATTTTGTGGCAGTTGGCCATAACGCACATGGAGGCGGCCATTTTAAATTGACCCGACTTCAGAAACGATCATCCTAAAATGCTTTTCTTCTGTTCCTGAGTACCTGGCCTAGTGATAGAAGGCTCATATATGACGGTTTCTTCCAGCACCTCTTGTGTCCTTCCTATCTCCAGCACGGATGCAGATAGGGCCCAAGCAGAGCTCTTGGGCCTAGAAGATCATGGCCCACGGGCCCATAAGAGAAAGACCCAAGAAAACTTATAAGGTTGAACTCAGGGCCAAGAAGGGAAGACATGTTGTTCTGGAAAGGCAATTCCAAAAAACCCTAGAGCAGATGAGAGGGCATTTACAACAGCCTTCTCATCCAGGGGAAGTGCAGGTTTGCCCAGCGGTTGGTCCCAGGGATGGGGAGCCTGAAGCCAGCACCTCCAGTCATATTCAACCCTGGTCCCCTGAAAGAGTTTAGCCCCTAGGATTTAAGCAGATTTGGGTCCAACTTTAAACAAGCTCCTTGGGGGGCCCCTCCTGGCCAGATCTCCCAGGGTGTCCATAGACCCAGACCTGAAGCTATCTTTACACCTTCAGCAGCAGGCCTACGCCCGGCTGAAACCCCCTCCACTGGCAGCAGGCCTAGTGATATCAGAGATGTGGTCTCTGTGATCATCAGATTGGGCCTAGCAGAAGGCTTCCAGCAGCTCCTTCATCCTTTAGTGGGTGGTCAGGCCTTGTTTCCTGCTTGCTCCCAAGGGGCCCCTCTTCAACATAAGGGATATCCCAGGCACCAGGAGTTCAGCAGTCCCTCCACACAGTCTGATTGGGGGGGATTATGATGATAGAGATTAGACCTCAGAACGGAGCCACTCCTCAGGGACTGAAGAAAAGGAAGAGATCAGGGATCCTAATTTGTCAGGGGAGGAGGGGTTTCATCCTGAACAGTCCCCCTCAATGGCTGTTTTCAAGCCTGCTTTATTAAACCTCTCCTGCAAAAAGTATTGGTCACTAGAGGAGGTGGCCCCAGAACCCCAAGGGGATTCATTTTATCATGTGGACTTCCTCTTATCCAAGCCAGTGGTCCATTCAGAGGTCCTCTCATCTCCTCTGTTCCTTCCTTAGAGCACAGTGCCTCCTCTGCTGCTGGGCCATGGCCTTCATCTCGAAACAGGCATTTTTATAACATGGGCCCTTACTTGGCCAATGCCCTTATAATACCTTCTGTTGATGCTCCAGTTGTAGTCTTGTTTTCCTCCTCGGGCACCCCCACTAAGCCAGAGGACATACTCAAGGCTGAGGATAAGAGGTTGAAACAAACGCTCAAGTGCAACCACTAGGCCACGGCTTGGGTTGTCCGGGCCTTGACAACAGCATCCTTTTTTTACAAGGGCCTCACTCCACTGGCTGCATCAACTGCAAGATCGCCTACCACCCTCTCACTTTAGATCCCATTAGGATCTGAACAAGATCATTGGTGGCTTGGTGGCTTTGCTTCGAGCTGTTTCAGTGAGGCTGCAATGTTACCTGGATGACATCTTGATCCAGTCGACATCACTCCCCACTCCACTCAGTGAGACCTCCACACTACGTTGCAGTTTCTATCAATTTCAAGAAAAGCCACTTCTCCCACGACCAGACCACTCCATTTGGGCGCGATCTTCAATATGTCCCTTTGCAAGGTTTTCATCTCCCTGGATCGTGGGGAAAGTCTAAACGAGATGATCCTTCAGATTCGAAGACAAGGCACAGTCCCCTTATCTCATCTTTCCAGACTTCTCGGGAAAATGATTTCCTGCATCGGCATCATCCCATGGGCACAGATCCATTTGCGGACTCTTCAATGGTTCCTTCTACCATATCAATGAGCAGAATCAGCCACACTTTCAGGGTGCAAATCCCACCACAGATTCTTCGTTCATTCTGCTGGTGGCAATCCTTGGTACTCTGGAGAGGCACCTGTTCAAGGAGCTGGAGAGAATCCTGCTCACCACGGATGGCAGTCTTCAGGGCTGGGGGACCCTTTTGGCAGGCAAAATAGCCCAAGGAAGTTGGTCTCAGGTAGACAGAGCCTGCCCCATAAACTGGCTGGAGTTCAGGTTCATCTTCCTGGCACTAAAACATTTCTGGGCCAGGATATCAGGGGCCCACGTGTTGGTGATGAGGGACAATGTGGCTTCAAAGGCACATGTCAACTGACAGGAGGGACAAGGTCCAGGGCCTTGATGAAGGAAGCCAAATGCTTGGGGTGGTGGGCAGAGAGGCACCTTTTGACCATCAGGGCAGACTGGGTTGATAATACCCAGGCCAACTGGCTGAATCAGAGCAGGGTTGAACATTTAGAATGGAGTCTCCACCCTTCCCTGTTCAGGGTCCTTTCAGGTTTGGAACTCCCACAGTAGACCTTTTCGCGACTCCCCTGAATGCTCAGGTGAGCAGATATTTCACCAGATTTTCTTCCCAGGGAGCGGAGGGGACCAATGCACTTTGGAACAGATGGTCCCAGGTCTCTTCTTTTCCTTTATCCCTCTTCCTATCATTCCGGCGGTCATTCAGAAGATGCTGGAGGAAAAGGTGGAGCTGATTCTCCTAGTACCTCATTGATCAAGGAGACTCTGGTTTGCTGATCTGGTGAACTTGTGTGTAGCCCAGCCATGGAGGATCCCAGTCCACAGGATCTCCCTTCATCAGGGAGCCTTGATATACCTGGACCATCGGTGGTTCTGCTTGATCATGTGGCGTTTGAGTGGCAACATCTGAGGGACTCCAGCCTTCCTGATAGGGTTATCCACACCATTCAGGCTTCTAGTAAACCTTCTATGATTTGCATTTACAATGCCACCTGGAAGGTTTTCTGCAATTGGTGTTTGAAGGAAAACTGTACTCCCATCTCAGCATTGGTAGCTGATGTGCTACTATTCCTTCAGGAAAGGTTGGATAAAGAGCTCTTGCCCAACATCCTCCACCACTAGATGGCGGCTCTGTCATCTGTTCTGCACTGGGAAAACTCTTCCCTGTCCCATCATCCTTCAGTTCGTATGTTTTTCAAAGGGGTCTCCAATCTCCATCCCCCAGTGATTCATAGGTACCCCACATGGGATAGGTGTTGCAGGCCCTTACAGGGACCCCATTTGAACCCCTCAGATCCGTGTGACTTGTATTTATGACCTTTAAGGTAATTTTTCTAGTGGTTATTACATCAACCCAGAGAGAGCTGGCGGCACTCTCAGTTAGACAGGATCTCTATATTTTTCATGAGAACAGTGTGATCCTCCATTTAGAGCCTACCTTTTTCCCAAAAATCAATACCTGGTTCCATCGGGCACAAGACATTGTTTTGCCAGATTTCTTCTTATACCCAAACCACGAGTTGGAGCACAAGTGTCATAAGTTGATGTAAAGAAAGCATTACGTATCTACATGAAACTTACTGCTATGTTTAGAAAAATTGAGACTATGTTCATGTCCTTTTCTCCAAACTCCTTAGGATGCAAAGCCTCTTCTCCTACTCTAAGTAGATGGATCAGGGCATGTATTGCCAAGGCCTACCAGACCTTGTCCCTTCCGGTGCCCAAGAACCTAACGGCTCACTCCACCAGAAACAAGCTATATCGGCTGCTTGGTTCACTCAGACATCTCTCAAAGAGATCTGTAGGGCAGCTACCTGGGTGTCTCCATCACCCTTCATATGGCATTATCGTCTGGATTCATTTGCTTTGGTGGATGCAGCATTTGGCAGACGGGTGCTACAGAGGGTTGTTCCGCAAGCGGAGTAAGCAGACCGGACGATAGCCCTTCCATGGATGTGTAGGCTTTGGACTCTTGGCACAGCATAGATGAGAATGGGCATTGATATAATTACCAGAGAACGCCCTTTCTAATTGTTTTTTTGTTTCCATAGACACTCTACGTCTGTCAAGTATCTTCACCTAAAGCTGGTTTTTTATATAGTGGCAGACTCAGCTCTATGATGTCACAGGGAGGAGTCTAACCCATCCTGGACTCTCTTGCAGTGTAGATAGAAAGGGCATTCTCAGGTAATTATACCAACGCCCATTTTGTTTGTAAATCTTAGTAATAATGGTACAATTTGAGTTGCTATCTTCCCATCCAGGCATTGTAATTATATTTATTTGCAAAATTAAATATTACCCTGGTGCATGAAGAATTACAACTTTGGAAAATTTTGTTTCTAGAGCTAATAAAATAAGAAGGGAAAGAAACATATTTATAAAACCTCTTTGAAATAATAGCAAACTCCTATCTTAACAAAAATGTTTATGTCTCTTTGCTGTTCACAACAGTTATATTTAATTACAAAACCATCAGAATACGTATTATAGGTGAACTTGAGTAAATGACAGTTTACTAAAATTATTCTGATTATTTTTTTAATTATAAAAATTAAGTCCTTGTGAATACAAGATTATTGCAAAAAAAATGTTTGTAAAACTGGTTTATAATACCTGTCAGAAATCAAGGATACAGTTATCTAATTACACAAAAGGTTGTAATCTATGAAAGGTGCTGACCTGCATTTTCATATAGTTATTGAAAAATGCCTCTTTAAGTTTGTGTCTGAATGAGAAAATGGGTCATCACCTGGAGCAGTTATGGGATTCAAAATTTTTTACTACCAGTTCTGTGGGCGTAGCTTGGTGGGCGTGGCAGGGGAAGGATACTGTAAAATCTCCAGTCAGAGGTGGTACTTTCTGGTTCTCTGAACTACTCAAAATTTCTCCAGAACTGGTTAGAACCTGCTGAATACCACCTCTGATCTGGAGCAATTTTATTAGTGGACAGAATGCTATGGATTTGGATTGGGGAGATTTATGTTTGTACATTGTACTTGGCTTTGAAATTCCCTGCAGGATCTTAAAACAGTCTTATTTCTCAGCTAAGTGTACTTTTTGTGAATTGTTGTGATGGGAAAGTGGGAAAAATTATATCTTGATTTGAGAATTTTTATAGGAAAGACAAATACAGTATGAACATGATACATAAGTTTAACTCACATCCTTACCTAGGCAACCTGCTCTTACTTTTTTTTTAACTTCTACCTTTCTAAGTAATGGAAATCTCGTATATTCATTCTCCTTCAAATTACTAATTGCTTCATATTATTGCTTACAATTATATGCATAGAATTAGCCCTTGACTTATGACCCATTGCTTAGTAACTGTTCAGTGTTATGACAGACATTCCCAAAAGCTACATAAAATTGCAGTGCTCCCATGGTTGTTAATTCTTACAGTCAACTCCAGGAATGCTTCAGTGCCCCCATCTCCACCATCTATCCCATTTTGACCTCTCCCAACTTGGCCACTCAGCCATCCAAGGGAGCCTAAAGCCATGCAACAGAAGGAATCTTATAGACCTTGGTCTGGTTTTCACTTAGCCACCCAAGGGAGATTAAAGCTTGGTGCGTGAGGGGCTGTTACAGCTTGTAGGCCTCGACTTAGGCACTTGCAGGACTTAGCCTGATCCTCAGCCAGCTCCATAGTCGCATGGAGCATGCAACTTTTTATTGTTTTGCAGACAGATACCCCACCAATATGAAAGCTTTCCTACAGAGACTTCCTCATGGCAACCATATGTTATTCTATAAGCAGCTACTATTGCCACAAACCTGTGGGAGCCCGTTTTAAAAAAAACACTCAGCAAATTCAACAACAAAAAAAATGGAACCTCCTTAAAAACAGAGTTCCTGACAGACTCACTATACCTGTTACTGGCAACTTCTATAGGAAAGCTAAGCCTCGCATTACCTTGCATTGCATCGGCCTGTGGGGATCCTGAGGGAATAAAGCAGAGCACATGGTGCCCCAGGGAGTGTAAGAGACCTTGAGAGCATTCTGTATTCTGTTTAATGAACCATATGTTTATTTAACAGCTGCATCAGGGAGAGCATTATGTGAGACCATTTTGCTTAATGGTGGTCACTACTTGTGATCATAATGGGCAGGCTCCATTACAGTTGTAAGTTGAGAAATATTTGTCTCATTCTTTGTTTTTGTAGAAAGTGAAACAAAGAACAGAAAAAAAGTAAATAGCAAGGATAAGAAATTAAAGGTAAGAAAAGACATGTAAGTGAATTTAGTTTATTTTAAACCAGGAGTCTGCAAACTTAAACACTCAAAAAAGCCATTTCGACCTGTTTCCAGGAGTGGGATTCTGTCGGTTCTCACCTATTCGCTAGAATCTGTTGTTAATTTTCTAAACAGTTCGGAGAACCAGTTGTTGGAAGAAATCTCCTTTTTTCTACTTTACAGGCCTAATCCTGTAAGGAATGCAGGAAGGAAACATTCTGGTGTTGTTTCTAGGCTAATCTTTATTGCCCTGTGTTGAGGTAATTCCCCATTAGGAGAATGAGTGCACACAGGGAGATGTAGTGAGAGTGGTATTGAATAACACATGACCAGCACACAAATATACTGAACAGTAAAATATAGGTTTATATATATAATATAGTAAAATATAGGCAAAGTCCAGCAAGCAGTCCAAGTCATACATGGTTAAAGCAGTCAGTTTTCAGTCCAGGAATAATCCAAATAAAGTCCAGTATCATACAGGGCTTACTGGTGGACTCTCCTGTTCCACCTGCTCCTGTTCTACTTCCTCCTGTGCCTGTTCTTTCTCCTTATCCTGTTCTGTTCTTCCTCTTTAGTGGCTATTGATGGTTTAATTATTTCATCATTAGGGACTACTTGGGTGTCAATAATAACATCTTTGTTGGATTCCTGTTCCAGTTTATTCCACCCAACGTGCTCAAGACATTTAGCACTAGCACTACATTAAACATGAGCTGTGCCTGAATCCCAAAATCTAAATGATCTATAGTTGGTCTTGTAACCTACGAAAAATAATTTCCTAACTCTGTGTTACCCTTTCAGTCTTACTTGTGAGGGAATATGCACCCATGCTGGAGCTCCAAATGTGTGGAGATAAATTTGGTTTTCTGCCATGACACCGAGTGAATGGCAATTCATCAGTTGTTGTGTTCACTGCATTGTTCAACACATGGTTACTACACATTATGGCCTCACCCCACAGTATTTCAGGCAAACCTGAATCAGATAACATAATGTGAGCCATAGCTTGTAACATTTGCCCTCTTCGTTCTACAAACAAATTATGTTGTGGCCTGTAAGGTGCAGAATGTTTATGCTCAACACCAGCCAATTTTAACATTGTTTGGAATCTACTGTTAATAAACTCAATCCCGTTATCAATAACTAATGTAATTACCCTATGCTTAATTTTTCTCTCAGCAAACCTCAGCCAATTCAAGAAATGTTGGAATGTTTCTGTTTTGTTTTTCATTAAATAGCAGAAACTGTATTGTCAGTAATGATCCATTATACTCAAAACATAGCAGGCACTTCCCAAACTGGGTTTCTTAGGACCAATTATGTCAGCAAACACAACCTC